>VZTL01015346.1:1979-40751 GCA_013400535.1 Scopus umbretta
CCAACCCCCCCCCAAAAAAAAAACCCACAACCAAAACCAAAAACCCAAAACAAAAAAAAAACAACCCACAAGTAGGGGTGAAAGCCCAGCCCCTCACCCGCTATGCCTCACCACCTGGGTTTGCCCAGGTTAAGCCCTCTCAGTCAATCAAAGGTGGCTTCAAAGTTGTGCTACGAAGGGCTTTTAATTTTCTTTTCATCCCACTGCTGCTTACTGGGATCTCAGCGGCCCCAAACTTACCTCGCTGTATCCTGCCACAGAAGTGTTTGATGATTTTCATCCTAATCTTTACATTGAGAGGGTCCAGTTGCCATATTCATAGGACAATAGGAGACTGTTTATAGAAAGTCATCCTGGTATAAATTAGAGACAAGTCCTTGAGAAGAACGAAGTCACTGCAGCACTATGTCATCGAGAAAACATCCCTCAGAGGGTCTTAAGAATAAGCCAGGGTGACTTTTCCCTGCTAGGCAGCAGGGATGTGCTTGCAAGTGCAGGGGCCTCGCTGCAGCGCCCTGGCTCGGTCAGACTGAGCCTGTCTCGCCCTAGATGGGGATCTCTGGGACCTCCCTTCAGGGAACCAGGCTCAGCTCCCCCTGCATTTCTGCCCCTTTCAGCAGAAGCCATTTCCAGCCCTTACCCTGGCTGTAGGGCCTGCCCTGAGCCTCTGCAACAAGCCCCTGGGGCAGGCAGCACAGGGAGACCCACCTGGGCTGTTCTCACAGGGCAGAGCTCCTCCATTCTCTTGGGTATTTACTTGTGGGAGGAACGGACTGACCAAACACCCCCCACACACCCAGGCTTCCCTGCTCATCCTGTTTGATGCTCACCAAAGCTGCCGGCGGCGGACAGCTCTGCCCAAGCCTGCATGGGAAGGCTCACAGGGCGCTCAGTGCCCTGCCAAGGCTGCCAGTTCAGCCCTCAGAAAAATGGCTCTGCACCACCAGCCTGCCCCCGGCACAGGCAATGCGGACAGCTTCCTGGAGCAACTGGCTGATGGATGTAGCAGAGCATCCATGGTCTGGCTGCTGGCTTTGCCTTTCTCAGCCACCAAGGGATGGAGCAGCATCTACTGCTCAGATCAGAGGTGGTGGCTCCCCCACAGCACTTGGTCACCTTCTCCTGTCACTGCCACCCTGGGGAGAGGTTCCTCATCATGCCCTCCTCCTCTTACGCTCTCCTCTCCACCTCATAGCTTGGCCCAATCTGTGACAGTAAAAATGCAACATTATCGAAGAAACTTCTGGGCTGCCTCTGGCTCTCAGCATCTCCGATTCACAGGGAAGTTTGAAATCTGCACAGACAAAATGTGCATACAATTAGGGAAAAGTAGCAATGTAAGAATTTCCATTTCTGAATAATGTGGTATCATGTCTCTGACAGAGCCAAAGCTTGGGAAAGTGGGACTGTCTTATTGTGTGACGTTGCAGTGTGTGTGTGGGGAGGGGGTTTGCTGCCGATTGCTGCTGGATGCCCTCAGGGCTAGACCAACTATACAAAATTATTGTGTAACTTTAGCTAGAGAGAAAAATGCTATTTACTTTGTGAGGAAACAATCAACCCTCCAAAAAAATATCCTACTGTCTTCAATTTCATCCGAAGGAAAAAAGGAAGCATAGAAAGAGCAGAAGACACTCGTTTTTCTCTACCTCTGCAAAGATGCGATGTGAGCACTGCTGCTCTGAAGGTAGCATTTACAGTCTCCTTAAATCATCTGGTGACAGCCCATGAGTGCCACTTGCTGTCACCCAGCTGCACCATCAGCAGATGGGAAGCAGCAGAGCCAGCGGTAACACTTCATCTAGGCTTTGCACATTAGGTTTGTGGCTGAGTCTGCCAGCTCCACGTCCTGGGATCTGAGTCACGCATGTTTGAGGAAGACCAGGAGAGACCAATGGAGTCATCCCCCGGACTTTGATAACACTAAAACAGGAATTACAGGAGACTCCTAAAATCACTCCAGCAGTTTTTGCTGTTAAAGCCATGATGGCCTCAGCAAGGCAAATCCTGTATGTAGGGGTAAAATCTCCCATCAGACCAATTGATGCACATGGAAAATACTTCAGAAGCTTTCAGGCACACAGATCTTTCCTCAGATCTAAGAAGGGGACACAAGCTGTACCCCTGACTCTGTTAGATCTTCAAAATGAGGTTTTCTCTCCTTGAAACACCCATCTTACCACGATTTTTGCTCCACCAACACAACCAAAGGCACTAGGAGATCCCGACAATCAAATCCATTAAAGACAGAAGTTAAAAATCCTTCTCACACTTGTACAGTAGCGTTTCCAGTGCCCTTGCTATGCCCAGAGCTGAACGTGTAGCGATGGAGGGACTTCAGGAGGAAGCGTAACCACAGACTCAGTGTTTGTTGGTCCACCTTTAGAAGGGGAGAGGTGCGGGAAAGTCATGTGCAGGGTCTCAGCCTTATGTCCAGCAGCTGAGGAATGAGCTGAAGGAGAGCAATGGCACTGGCAGGCTGGATAACTGTGACGCAGGGAGCAGACTCTACCCTGCTCTGCCAATGATTTCCTGACACACCACTAGGACAAATCAATTCATCCCTCTACATATCAGTTTAAAACAGCAACAACAGATGCAACAGTCTCAGAGGACCTTACTGTAGAGGATAGAAACTCCTCAGCACAGCAGAGCAAAATGGCTGTTAAGAACCTGCCAGCTCAGCTCTGCTACACCTCACCACAACACCACTTACCTGGATAAATTGAGGAGGTCCTAAACCTAAATCAACAGTTGGAGTCCTGTGCTGGTGGCCTGTCTTCAGGCAGTGTTTTCACTTGATTTGCCCAAGTAAAAAATATGGCACAGAAAGAGAGTACACTTTTTTAATGTCATAAGATCACTTAAAATAGTTTGCTTTGACTTTCAGTGACACTGAAGAACTAATACATCCAGGATTTCATGAAGTGAGGCTAAATGGAAGTATCCATCATTTCTGAATGAAAGAAAATTGACAAAAAATAGCATTGTTGGGGGACTGAAAGGGTAAGGCAAGCTGTGTGAATTTGTACAAGATACAGGGCGGCCGTCATCATTGATGGGATTAGAACATACCCACTCAGGGACTGGCTTTGGAAAGCAAAACTAACTCTTTGGAATTCTGACTTAAGGAGGAAAAATGTTCTTTTGGATTTTCATTCAGCCAGTTTTTGCATCTCCAACACTCCAGAAACCGAGCTCTGTATTGGGCCTGCCTCCTTCCAAGAGACAGGCAGGAAACCTGGACACATAGAGAAGCCTCTGTTCATGGTGCAGTTAATCCTAGAGAACTTGACCCACTTAGAAGGAACCAGAGCTGGAGCTTTTCCAAATAAAAGCCCCAAAGAAGAAGAACCAAATCACGGTGAAGAAAATGTGACGTTTTTGAATTCCAGAGCTAATACAAAAAAAGTATTTAGTGTTTCCCAAGCAACAACTTCCTAATTGCAGCCTGGTGGGAACCACACCACCAGTGTCCACTACCCCTTTTTTTCCTGCCACTGTAAAGTGTAGGAACTCTTTTGTCATATCTCTTCCATGACTGTTTCTTCCACATGGCTATACATTCCCATTTTAAAGCAGTGCTACTCTGGTTCAATAACCACAGAGCAAAGCTGAACAATTGTCAAATGTGGGCAGATTCAGACTGAAATATTTCCTCGCATGTCCTCATCCAACCACAGTTTTTCAGAATTTGGGAAGATGTCACAAAGCAACAGAAAACAATGCCTACTTGGCCGAGGTCAGGCCATTCAACAGCATGCCTTTTATTGCAGTGTACCGTTAAGAAACATAAGAAGTGCATAGCTTGCATAGGAAAAGCTTTTAGCAGATATTTCTGCTTTGAAATACTAGAGAGTCAATATTCTAACACATTTCAAACAAGAGAAAAATTGCACAATTTATAGGCTAGCCCAATCCCGACAAATCAATTACAATATATATCTACTCTGAACCCAGCAGAGAAAAGCTCATATTGTTCTGGAGATTTCCAATCACCAGGACTTGCAAAGATTTTCCGTGACCTGAATGGTTGAACTCTTACCAGTGGAAAGTTAAAGCAACATCTTACAAGAGAAGATTCCTATGGTGCTGGATGAATGCAGTGTGAGAATTACCTACTTGGACAGTTTAGAGGGAAAACAGTATTGTCCTTTATCGTCAGCCAGTTTTTCTGCAGGTATTTGGTCAAATTCAGTACGCTGCTGTACCCATTCAGTGCCCTTGGAGGAAATAAAGTCGTACGTGTGCAACAGAGTAAAGCATAATTCTTCAAGCAAGGAGCAAGTGTGCCCTACAGTAACTTCTCTTAATTTAATGTACTGACAAACCAACACTTACAAGCAGCATTTGATAAGGTATTCTTTCAGATTCTGACATTTTACTGCAAGTGTCTGAGAAATGTACCCAAATCTAAGATCAAAGGGCTCTTCAAGACAAACGGCAGGAAAATGATCCTTATCTTGGAGCCTGGCTTGAAACTGTTGCTTGTTCTCAAACTTCTTCACTGTCAATAAGTACACATCAGAAAGTATGGCTCCCAGAAATCAGCACTGTGATGCCAGCAAATGTCACCTCACTGATGAACTTTCAGACTGCAAATGCTACTGCAACAAATCCTCTGCCAAGATGAGCTCTTCCTTTACCCTATAGCCGTAGAAACAGGTACAACCTACCCTCTTCCAGTGCTTGTTACCTTCATTTTTCTCACATGTAAAGTTCCCAAGAAACCCCAGCTGAGCATGTCAGATGCACATTAGTTTGCACTAACTTTGGATTATGCAATAGCAGCTCAAATCTCACATCCATACAAGTGTGCAGCAAGCAGGTAGAGTTGTGTTTTTCCCCAGTCACCCCTGTTGGAATCTCCCATTTCTTCCCAGCCATCCCAGTTCCTCACACAGGATCTTCTGTACCTGAACATGTTGAGAGTGAGGAAGTTGAGCACGCAATTGAAACGACGAGTTTCTTTTTATTGTTTTCTTTTTTGGAAGTGTTCAGTACTGACCTTACAAGTTAAAAAACAAACAAACAAACAAAACACAAAAAACCCACAAAAACAGGGGAAGCTTTAGCTCTTCTGGTGGCGCATGAGCTGACTAATGCAGACTGTTAAAATGCACTTCGGACTTGCTGCAGCAAATTGCATGCAGGTTGTAAACAAAACAAAATAAATATCCAAGATAAGAATGACCACCAACACACTGCATCATGTGAAGCTACCCTTTAAGTAACACTTCACATTATGATTCTGAAACATACTCTTAATTTAGAAAGGATAACAGTATTGAAATGTCTGTCAGCAGAACATTACAAATATTTAAGTTTGCCAGCTAGGACCCAGAGCCCACGGGCTCTTTCTGTGTGGGCTCTTTTTATGTGGGTTTTTGCACCCACATACAGGTCTGCTAACATCAGCAGGGTTCTCTGTGGGTGCAGAGTTCTGTCAGCACTGCACCCAGCCTTGCTGGATATAGCAGTAGGTGGGATGCAAGAGAGTGGCCAGTGTGAAAGTCAGGATGGCTACAGGTTGCAAGAAGAAAGTAAGAAAGGATAAGTCTGGCAGCTGGACTGTGAGCAGGACTGAAATGCCCTGCGAAGCTGTGCACGCTCTACATTGAAAACTGAAGTGGCTCTTTACAAGAACAGCAAAGTCTGGAGTCCTCCTACAGTTTTGTCCCATATTGGTGCATGGAACAAATTAATGTCACAAGACAGACATTTGTTTGGATAGCACTTACTGACAGGGCAAATAGGTGGCTTTGCCCAGACCTATTCAGAGCAAAGGAGGAATTAAGGATTAGGGCATCTCCCAAAGGACATCAACTGAACAACTGGCAGGCAGTAAAACCAGCTGAGAGACTCACAGCAAAGGAAAAAGAAGGCAGCAAAGGGTCCCCATTTGGTAACATTGGACCATTACATCTCCAGGCCCAGTTAGGATCTGAGCATGGGGCAGAGTGGTCTCAAGGGAGCAGGGCTGCCATGGCTCTGTGCCCTGAGCAGCAGGCTGTGACAGACACAGGGTGAGGAGGAAGGGCCACAGCCCTTGGAGAGGCTGCAGGGGTATGCAGGGGGTATTCTTTTCCAAACTAAAAATTAATTTTGTCAATTTTTAATTCTGGGCCTGAATACTCCCATCTAGATTCCAATCTCAAGCTCATCATGCCCATAACATACTACGTTACTAACACGAAATGGGAAGATTGTGTCTTCATCCCTGAAATGAGGTACAATACCCATTTCATATTTCTGCATTTCACTGCATGGGAAATGCCATTTCCAAGTTTCTGCTTTGCTGTCTGGAGTTGCCCACTGCCTTTGCCACTCCCCAAGTTACCAGAAAATTGCCAGAAACATACGGCCCTTCAAAACCCACTGGAATCATAAATAAGACTACCTCTGTCTCATCTCTAGTGCTTACAAATGCAGAGGGAAACACTGTTTAAGCCTTCCACAGTTATCCACTCTCCAGCACTATCTGAAATCCCAGCAGCACTATACGTGACCTTGTTAACTGAGGCTGTTGCTTAGCCTCATCTGCTCCAGATACCAGGCATTGCTCAGTCATCACATATGACTTGCACACAGGAGTCTGTTCTAACCAGCACCTGAATTTTTGTGAGGAGCTTGGTGTAACCCCAGCTACGGTGACACACGAGACTAAGGCAGAGACCTGATGAGAGTTTTCAGTCTCAGCTTGCACAGGCAGAGACCTACTGCAGGTCATTGACAATAACCTGTGGATTTGGGAGGTACAGCATGGTTCCCTTTGACAAAGAAGTGCATAAACCTTTATAATTACTTGACACAGATCATTGTTTTCCTCTGGTGGATGGCTCAAATAAAAATATTTGCGTTGAGGCCAAGAATGCAGGGTCCAAGCCCTACTAACACCACACATTTGTAATAAATACCTACTACAAATAAACCACCCAAATAGCTATTTCCCCAAATGTCACAAAGTTACCTTGTACACAAGTTGCTGTTTGACACTGCCTGCTATCTTAAAGGAGCATGACGGGCAATTCCTTGCCATAATACCTTTCAGTAGCTACTACAAGCCATTATCACTGAAGCATCCAAGAAGCTGCCCTAGTCTGGGCGTGGTTCCAGCCATGAGGCTGGCAGAGCTGTGCCACACTGCCTGGCTCTGCCCTCCAGTAACACACCAATGCGGGAACGGATACGTCACAGGCTGCTGGTTTTACTGCTAAATCTGTCTCTTGATCCCACCAGGTAGCGGTGGCCACCACCAGAACACTCCTTTTCATTTTTTTTTTCCCCAAAGCTATTCTCTAATAAAAGCACCAGCCTCAGGCTTTCAGCACCTTTTCCACAGAAAACTAGTGTTATGTTAAAATAAACCAAATGGATTAGAAACTGACCTACTGTTATTTGGTATGTAATTATCATTGCCGATTTCCTTGCTTGTTTTAAAATGCAAATGAGCCAAAGGAACAAGTAAAATCAGGTTTTGACTGCTGTGGGGAAATTGGTGACTGTCACCGAATGCTGGCAAATCATATCTCTCCTCCAGCCAGGACCAAGGCCTCATATTAGAGGCTTCCCAAATTGGATAAGGTGTGGAGCTAATAAAAACTTGAATCAGCCTAGAGACTTGATGATTAAATCTTGGAAAGCTGAATGCCATGTGAGCCGGTTAGTACTGACTTCTACTGTGACTGATCTCTAACAACATGTGAAAGTTATCATCTAGTGAGGCAAAACATCCCTGTTGTTGGGCAGCACAGGCACACAGCTAGCCAAGTTCTTAGCAAAACCACCTCATGAGCCCCACTGAGACTATTTGGAGATGTCATCCTGCACAAATATACCTAGTTCACACAAAATCATCTCAATTCAAAGTTTAAAAGTAGTCCCGTTGTTACCTGCTCTGGAAAATCCAACTCAAGATGTTTCCTTTTCTTTTTTCCCACTGTAGCTGAAACTGCAGCTTTGGAGCTGGATCCATGCAATAGGCATACCTTTTACAGCACATACTTTTTTGCTAAAATTATTGATGCTGCTGTGTAGGAGAGTAACAAGGCTGTAATACTATGTGGCTATGGTTACTTCATACTCAAAGGCCAACTCATGATTGCCTTGGACATGGTTCTCCTGTTACTACTGAAGGGAATAGATGACCCTATAAAACAGACAGCAGCAACACCCCTTTCACAGCTGTCTCCAGTTTTTCTCCTGAAATTTGGCTGGGTGTTTTCTTCAAGATTCAGAACACAGATGTAAACTGTTTAGGGATATTCTTATATCCCAGTTTCTCCTTAACAATGCCAGAAAGAATGAAAAATGTGGCCTGCTAGTTTTATAGCAGGCCAGGAAGGAAAAAAAAATAAATAGAACCACCACCCCCTACAGTGAGGGTCTGACCTGCAGCAGCCTGGTCTATTTTCTCAACACGTTACAGTTTCTGGGGAAGTGTTGTTCTGAAGAAGTTTTCAGGCAGCGATAGGCAGATCCCCAGCTGCCCACAGATCTCACTCCAGTGGTCTCCAGTGTAAGCCATGATGTGCCTTTGCAGGGAAAAGAAAGGGTCACAGAGGGAAGGTTGTGGGTTTTTTGTTTTGTTAAGATGAGATGTGTAAACGGGGATTGCCAAGGCACTGTCGTAGCTCCTTATCAGAAGAGCCCCACTTACCTGCATTACCTGCTCACTTTCTGGGCTTTTCTGAAGTAGTTACAGCTGGCCCATGCTTTGCCTTTGCATAGGGGAGGGGGAGAGGGAAAAATCTGGAGTCCACACCTGGAGCCTGTGCAAACCCCTGCTGCCAAAGAAGGAAGGAGGATCTAATTTTTCCCCAATTTTAATGCATACCAGGTATTAGGAGGTGGAGAGGTGACTCCATGTGGCTGCCAAAGGCCCCATTTGCACAGCAAGCAGGTGAGCCCTTGGAGACACAGGGCTCCTCTTGCAGCAGTGCCTTGCCTGCCCCTGCACCTCTGTGTGTGGCCAAACAGGGACTGGACTCCTTGTTGCAATCCCACTTGCGCAGGTGGCAAACCTATGGGAGCAGGGGTGAGACATGCTTTGGTTCAGGGTAAGAGCGTGGGGAGCTAACTAAGGAAGGGAAAATACAGGAGTACGGCTTATCGCCACCTGAGGAGGAGTGTCTGCAGGAGCCAGTGAGCCTCTGACCGCAGGGGAGAGTTTCAGATGGGGGAAAAAGGGACAAGCAGGGGGACAGTCTCTCAGGATGAATGAGTTGCACTTACAACTCCTGCTGTAGAAAATAACAGAAACAGAAGTGGGGAAAACATACCTCTGCTGCAGGATGAGGGGCCAGGGGAACTGCAGCAGTCCTTCCTGCCTCCTGGCACTCACCATTGCTCTCTGTTTTTGAAATACCTTTAGAGCAGCATGGTGGCTTTTGCCTCTTATGTTTTCCACAAAAAAGAAAAAAAAATTTTTTTCCTTGTTTCTCCTTGTACTGGGGGTCCGTGGCAAGGCTGGAGAGGGCTGCAGGGGCCTCTGTGAGAAGAGGCCAGGGCTGCCCCACGCCAGACACAGTCGGTCCCTGCCATCTCTGCACCAGCCCCGCCCCTCGGGGAGGCTGGCAGTGCCCCTGGGGAGAGGTTAAAATGCCACAGGGCCGTGAGGAAAAAAGTGTTAGAAACAGCCATGTGACACTCAGGAGAGAGGACGAAGGTGTTTTAGTTTTTTGTTTCTGACCATCTCTGTTTTAATCAGCAATAAATTAAATTGGTTTACCCCAAGACTGCAATGCTAATAGCTTCTGTAACACGCAGGAAGCACCAGTCACCTAGAAAGAGGAAAATACAATGAAGATTTCCCTCTTAAGCATTATCTACATAAAACAGCATAAAACAAGATAGTTGGAAATTATTGCCATAAAGAGAAAAAATATCATGATTGACATTTGTGACGAGAGTAGATGCAGCTCCTCACAATTTCAGGTGAAGCCAACCCAATGGTCAGTACCCCACTAGCATGCACCTCCAGTTGTAGGCAGCTCTGGCTCATCTTTGGTCACAATGCTGTTGAATTTCACCCCAAGGTGGTGTGTGTTAGGTGTGGTTAATCCCTTATTTATTTTACAGGGGAGCTGTGATGTTTAATCAGTACTTGCAAACAGCTTGGAGATCCTCTGGAGCCAAACCCTACAGCAGAGAAAGTTACGTTTCCATCCCTGCACCCAGGCATCGCCTCACATTTAGAAGTTTTCCAGCAGAACTTTAACAGTCTCTACATGTGGTTCAGAAGGGCTAAATTTAAGCTTGCTGTTCTTTAAGATTTTTTTTTTTTTTTTTAAAATGAGACATATCTGTGCGCAAAGCACTTTGAGGAAAGTATGTGTGGGTTCGAGGAATGGGAGAGAGCTGTGAACAGATTCGAGTCCTTCAGCAGTTACCAAAAGTCTGCTTAAGATGTAAATTCATGCTTAGCCCTTAAAACTTAAATCTTAAAAACATGTGGAGACCTGAGCTGATATTGTCTTTTTTATTTTATTTTGGGTAGACTTTCATCTTCAAATAATAAACTGATGCTTTGGCTTATGCAAGGCACTGCTGAAGAGGGAGAGAAAATGTCTTTTATCTCCTACATTGTTGTTATGTGGCATCAACACAGCATTTAATAAAAAGCATCTTGATATAATAATAGTTTAAAGTGTGTTTTCCAAACAAAACTGTTGTTTGCCCATCGTAACGTAAATTTGCAGTTCTCCTTTATGCTTCACAGATGATGATAGAAAAAGATTTTTAAATCTCCCCAAAGGAGAGATTTAACTGTAAAACAAAGCACTAAGAATGACATTTATCTGAGATTGTAAAGGCTACAGTAATTAAAAAAGACTAAAACATATGGTGCACCTCATGAGGGTGGTTAATGATCTCCCAAACTGAACCTTTTTGGTTACTGAGAAGAAAGAGGAAAATAGAGCTATTCTCTTTAATGTTGAATAAAACATTTGCTTTACTCCTGGTGAATCAGGAATGGCGCTCCCATTTTAATTCAGTTAATCTGGAGGATAATGACCTCCTTTCATCTGCTAAGCAAAATAGGAGCTACAGTTGTGATCTATTAATGCATTTACAATATGATATGAGGAAAAGAAATTGTCATTAGTGGCTTCTAATAGTCTGGCAGCTGATGCCAGCACGTGATAGGGCCACGCTTCAGCTGGAGGAGAAGTGTCAGATAATCAACTCTTACATTATACTTAGGGTACCTTCTCTAATTGCAAATGCTAGGTTATATTTCAGTGATATTATAGATGTAATATGGACCACCAGAAAACCTTTGGCAGCAGGCTCTTTGACAGGCTTCTAGCAGGAGATGTTGCAATGAAGTCAAATCCCACATCAGCAGACCTGGAGATAAAAACAAAACAAAACCCACAACAACAACAAACTTGTGTAATCAGATAGAAGCTGAAAGCCAAATCCTTAGCTGGTGTTAACTAGCATAGCTCTAGTACGTGTACACTCACTTTCTCCATTCTGGGCTCAGTTCTCATTTCATAGCTTTTAAGCTCTACCTTCCCACTTCAAGGTACAGAGACAAAGTCTATAAACTTTGAGCTGCCAGTTTGAAACTGTGTTTTGTGAAAATCTATGCTTGTAAAACCCATAAGTGTCTTTTCCAAACATTTACATCTTTTGCTGCTGTGCATCAGTTGGGTACACACAGCTTGCACTGGTAAAGTGTGCATTTTGGACAGTATGTCAGTACCTGCTGGCTAATTAAGTCTTCCATCTGAGAGGGTACTATGAATTAAACTAAATGTGATGAATATTCACAGCTTTTTTGCTTTCAGAAAGATAGTTCAAAAGGAAGTCAAGGAAAAGGGTGTATTTTTTCTTTCTTCTCCCTGAAAAGGAGGTCAGAAAAATAAGAGTATCAGCAAAAGGCAAAAATATATATATATATGAAAAGAAAAACAGATAAGAAAACACATCTGACTGACCATTGAGCCAAACATTATTCAGTACCACACGCTTGCCTCATGTATCATGTGATACATGCCTGGTGTATTACATATACATCATGATACATAAAGTGTATCACAAGAAGACTATCTGATGCTAGACTCATGCTAGTTCCCGGTGCCATCCCTGGTATCACTGGGGAAGATGGCATCCATTACACAAGCATGCAAATATAGCATTGACCAAGAACCCTCTTCATCAGCCCAAGCAGCCACCAACACATAGAGATTCTTCCCTCACCTCCTTTTGAACAGGCCCCAAATTCACTATTCAGTCACTTTGCTCTTAATCATAAACATCAGCACCCAGGAGCATATGCTATAATAACTACAGTCAGCATAACGGCAAGCTCCATCCTTGCACCTCAGCAGGCAGGAGGGCTGGTCCATCCCACACAATTTAAGTTGGTAGGTCCATTGATTAAAAGTGGCACCTTCAAAGGGAAGGAGAGGAATTTTGGCAATTTGTCCCTGGAGAGTAACCTGAAACTTGTAGCTCTCTGCCAGCAGTATTTATAAGGCATAATTTGTCCAATTAAATGCCATCACTGGTGGAGAAAGATGGGATGATCTGTCAGACCTGCAAAGCAATAAATGTCGGTCAGAGCAGCAGCTAGAAGAGCAAGTGCATAGCAACAAGTAGCCCAAACCTTTAGCAAAGGAAGGGAAATTCTTCCCTGAGATATACCTTTCCTGAAAAAGCAATATCAAGCTCATAAAACCTGGCAGTTTGTTTCTCTTTTCTTTTTTTTCCTCCTTCTGTGTAAGTAACATGGAAACAAAGCAGAAGAAACAGGATAATTTCTCTGGTATTAAAGTGCTTTCTGACTGCAACTATATTTCTGGATTCCCCAAACCTGACATTTGCAGTTTCACCCCAGGAGACAATTGTGTGGCTTGAATTTTTAGGAAAAAAACTTCTCAGATGAATTTCTGCAGATTTGGATATAAATTACTTTCTGGCTCAGCTTCCATCACGATGGCAAGTCTTGTTTGTGACTCCCCAACTGTCTGCAGTCTCCAGTAATTGTAGAAGCCTGTAGGTATTCTCTAAAATTGGGTTTGCTTCATTCATTTGAGTATGAGCTCAAAGGCAAAAATATGTTCTTTTCTACCAGATGCATTATTTAGATGTGATTTACATAAGGGAAAAAAAGTGTGAGCAATATCAATATTAACATTTTAAACATGATTTCAGGATGTCTGTCATGGTTAATTCATCTGCTTTTTGGCTCTTCAACACATTTAGCTCATTTATTTGACTGCACAAGCATATGGGTCTCATTAGCTTAATGGTGAGCTTATTTATTCTTCATCCTTGCTGGCACTTTTTAACTTTTAAGTGCAGTAGGGGGGTTAGATGAACTACATTTATGTTCAAAATTGTCCATATCATAGCTAACCTGATTGGTAACTCATTGATACTGGCTAAATACCCAAGAAAACTTTAGGTGGTGATCGTCTTGTTTTTCCTCTTTTCAGGTAATAGGAAACACCTTTCTACTAAGCAGAGGCTTTGGAGAAGGAAAGCCATCAAGGATGGCTGGAATGTTTCCTGAAGCTGACTCAGGACTCATAGCCTACAGGCATTCATGTTCTGAGCAGGCTGTCTTGGGTCTAATGCTGCCACAGAGAAACCAAGTACAAATATTGTTCCTGCAACCAGACAGTGAGAGTACATGTCCTGCTCGCCTGACCAGGCAAAATGCTGGAGAGGAGAAGCAACCTCACAGATACTGGATGTCCCCCACTAAAACAGGCATTGCATGGGCTGGTCACTGCTGTGGATGACACCGGGGTGCCACAGATGCCTCCCTGGAGCCTAGGGCAACCTCCAGCACAGAGACAGGGCAGTTATTATGTAGGTCCAATGGCCACCTCTAGCTTCAGTTTCAGCTCCATGACAGTTGTCCTCAGAAATCTCTGCAGGTTACCTAATCCCCTGGGTGAGTTCAACAGGAGAATGCCTTTAACTTGAATAATGTCAGAATAGCAGATCTTTTACCTTTTCTCTTCCCTGAAGGAAAAGAGATCTAGATATATAAAATCATGAAATGACTAAGCCAACTCCTGGGAAACAGAAAAAACTGTGTGCTTGGATACGTTTAACAGCCTCTGAGCCCCCCAGAGAGAAGGTGGGAAAGGAAGGAGTGCTGCTTGAAAGAGCTATTGAGAAAAACGAAGTAGCTGTCTTTGCTAACGAAATACCAGAACAGTCATTAACACGCCAAACTGAGCTCACATGTCTAGGAAATACATGGGTAATTTACCACTTACCAAGTATTAGTGTTGCATCAAGCCTAGCAGTTCATCACCACAGACCTGCTAGATATTTGCAAAAACACTCCGAGCATATCTCATTTTTCATTCTAATCCAACTGATAAAAATAATAAAGCAGTTTTGACCTCCCTTGTAAAATGTTTACATTACGGCTTCCATTGCTATTTGTATTTCTTTTTTCACCTTTCTTCCACCACAGGCGATGACTGACTGTTGCAGGATCACAGGCTCCCTTCCAGCAGCAATCCTGCACCACTTGCTGCCCGTTGTCCCTCGCAGCTGCTTGATGCCTGGCTGCGGTTGATGTCACGCTTACTTAGACTTTTCCATTCTTCATAGTGAGTCCCTGTGGTGGTAACAACTTGAAAGCATTAACACCCACCTGACATGCCAGAGACGAGAAAACTGTTGAAAAATATAGCAATTGAATTTCCTAGCTTATCAAGTGGTATTGAACAGCCCTCCCCCCCTCCAAATTTTACACAGAAGTCTCTCACTTTATCTTTCTGTTGTTCCATCGATGCTGACAAGTTTTAAATGTGAAGTAGGTTGTAGTGATGGAAGCTTTATTTCAAAGCTCCCATAAGCTCCCTGCCATTGGGGCTTTCTAGCAGGGGCACTGCAAAGACAGTTTGGCTCACCTGCCCTCATTGTGCTTCCCAAAACAGTAACTTCCCAGAGCTCACTTTATCAAATTCCATCTTGTAGCCGCCTGCCAAAAATATCTTCTTACTTCAGTTTACCTTTTACATTATACACAAGAGCATAATTTCTGTAAAGAACTACTTTGCATAGTATAGAAAGAGAAATAATAACACATGAGAAAGATTACACAGAAAATTGTTTTTGTTTCAAGAAATCACTTCCATCACAAAGAACCATCAGCTTCTAAAAGCAGATATAGTGTTTTCTTTCAAATTTCTGCATATAGCCAGCAGGAATATCTAAAATAATTCCACTAAAATAGAAAAAAGAAAAAAAAAAACCCTCACTCTCCAAGATAAACTCTTCTGTACGCAAGAGCAAGCGAAGCTGATAAATTTTTATAGCAAAATTCAGCCTGCTGCAGAAGGAATGTCCACAGGGTCCAGGGATTATGTAGCTTATCCAACCTGCCCTACTGCTTGCTCCCTCCTGCTTCTGCATCTTCCAAGCCAGAGGCCCCATCAGAGCTCAGGGAGTTCGTGCTAGCAGGAGTTTGCATCTGACCCCTGCTGAGCAGTCCCGTGGAAACTAGGGGGATGCTCAGAGACCAATTTCTATTTAGCTCAGGAAGATAATGCAGAATTCTGAGCATTTCTTTACAGAGATGTTTGCTTTTGCATAAATTGATGTTTACATCCTAAGCGGATCCCAAAGGCAGAAGTGCTCCGGTCTTCACATGGGCCCAGCAGCAAGACAGGCAGCATCTGGCAAACCACGTGTACTGCAGACCTCCTGCTGGCATCCTGGGCATTGTATTATTCATCTTTATCCAATTTCCCCTGATTGAATACATGGCTCTTGCTATTTTTGTAGTCTCCCATGTCCATCTCGGGCTGTAATTTAAAAGGTATCTACCTACAAACCATGTAATAAGGGGTCATTAATGGAGAATGCCATGAAGTTTTACACTATTCTTGCGTAGAAATCTTAGAGAATGAGCTAGCTGCAGTAAGCCAGCTTGTCACCTAAAAAGTCACCCTGACAGCCAGGTCACCCAGTGGAGGTTAAGAATTCAGGATCAACAGGAGGGAGAATTTGGAAAGTGTTAAAAAGTCAGAAGCAGTCTCTGGTCAGTTATGCACACCAGCTCAGACTGAATCAAAAGGGCCAACTGATGGAACTGTCAGGCATGGGGTGCCACCTCCTCCACTGCAAGCAAGATCTACAGGGATTGTGGGAAGAGGCATGAGGCAGTGGGAACCCGTGCTGAGCTCATAGAATAGAGTAGAATAGAATAGAATCATTAAGGTTGGAAAAGACCTCTGAGATCATCTAGTCCAACCGTCAACCCAACACCACCATGCCTACTAAGCCATGTCCTGAAATGCCACATCCGCACGTTTTTTTAACACCTCCAGGGATGGTGACTCCACCAGTTCCCTGGGCAGCCTCTTCCAATGCCTCACCACTCCTTCAGTAAAGAATTTTTTCCTAATATCCAATCTAAAGACCAGCCGCTGTTTGGGGTCCGTTCTGCAAACTACCAGTTCCACACTCCATCTTAATAGACGACCTTAAAATGCAGGGTATAGCATCACCCATCCAGAAAAATAACTTAATAAAGCAGTTGGTTTCTGACACACTCCAAACTTTTTCCAGTTATGAAGCGGAAAGCACAACTATCAGTTTCACAGGAGCTGGGACGCAAGCAATAAAACAGTAGGTAACATCATTATGTACCAGTGTAGAGAAGAGGAGAAACAAAGCTCACTTGAAATTCTGTTTGCGCTTCTGGCATGGCAGTAATGAATGCAGTGTAAATGCCAGGACAACTCTAAACCTGGGAAAGAGAAGAATCTCACTGGAATGGCAAAAACTAAAAAACAGAGCTAATGAATGCAGCTGCGGCCCCAATACCATTAGCACTAAGGCTGCATTCTCTTCAAACTCAGGCTTGCAAGCAAAGTTAGTAGTGGTTTTAGTTATACAAGGAATGCTGAAAAGAGCATTAAATTGGTCTGCTGTGACAACAGAAAATCCTACACAGGAGTTAAGCAACACGAGCATTAACAATGAGGTATTGCAGTTCTGGGCTAATAAAACATGTACACACCACAGTGCATAACAGAAAATCCTCAAATCTCTCAGTCTAAGCCCAACAATTCTCTTCTACACCAACAGTCCCACTTTGGTTTCCTACCTACCCTTACACAGGGGATCTGCTCAGATAAAGGTGCATTTTGCATCATGGTTTAAACTAAGCAAGCTGTTTTGTGTCTCTTTAACGGAATAGGGCCCAATATTAAGAAATGTTCCCTTAATATTTTGAGAATTAATGATGCATGAGTAATGCAGTAGTCTGATCCAAGAAATGTTCCAGTATACTTTCATATTATCAAGTTTTTCCAAACACCTAATTTCACTAACTACCCACAGAATACTGGAAGTGACTAGTCACCATCTGAGGAAGCAGTGACTGTGGTTTTAGAAGTGAAAGCAGTTGAGGCCGCTCCAGTCCCTGCCAGGCTCACTGAAGGCACAGGGGAGGGGATTGTGAACAGGGATCTGTAACACATGCACTCACTCACTGGATGCTGTACAGCTTCTGAAACTCACTTGAACAAGTTATTTGCATTAATTTAGAATTTGCAAAGAAACTTTCCCAATGCAGTTAGACAGAAAGCTGTACACAGGCACATTGACACTGTTTCTGCAGCAGTATCCACAGGTACCAGCTGACTGTGCAGTACAGCTCTTCCTGCACTGCCTGAGCAGTTACAGGCCTGTTTACTTCTACATTGTCAAACCACAGGATTTCTTTTAACTAAAAGCCTCCTCCTAACCCGCACTTTTTGGAGTTGAAGGGTTTTTGGGACTCAGAAGATCATATGGGGTTACTTAATGAATTGCGTGTTTTGTCTTGCTTCTGCTAGTTGATTTTTTCTAAGATAACATTCATTAGTCTGCCTCACTCAGTAGTGTTTGTCAGCCATGCAATACCTCTCTCCAAGATGTTAATGTGGTTGTGTTACAATATATGCAACTTCCATAAAGTCTGAAGTTTCTTACCAGGCAAATAGCAGCAGATGTGAAGCGACTTTAAGAGTGTGATGTGCTTGTTTTGTTGAAGTAACCAGAAAAAAGAATCATTACTTAGCACAAGTCACCACACAGATGGTCAATAACTGGAACACTTTCCAGTTTAGCTGCATTTCTCTTTCCCTTCACAACCATTACTGACAGCTGCTAAATTTTGTGGTGAGGACAGCAGCAGTGTCTGTATGAACTTGTATGCATATTTTCAAAAGAATGGATAGATTTGGGCCTTTTCCAAAATATTAGCAATTTTCTAAGAAATTTTTTATGCTGACACTGCCTAGTAGCAGAGCTGGTGGTAGCAGACAAAAAGATGGGGTTGCATAGCCCCCCAGTTTCGCAGGATCAGTTGCATGCAGACCACACCATCAAGGACCTTTGTGCTGCTCTTTGGTTCTGCTCTGAACTCCTGTTAGTGACCTCTTTTTTCCAGTGCAATTCCACTCTGCAGTTTGACATTGGGAAGCTGTCCTGGTGGGGTTTCATAATGATCTGGAAATCCATGGGAAATGATAATGTGTGCACAGTTCACAGGGTGATTTTTTTTCTTTTTTCTTATTTTTTTAATTTATTGCTAAGACTACAAAACCAAATTTGGGATCTGAAAGGCAAGCTGGATTCCTTCCTTGTCATACCCTAGCAATAAAGATCTGTAGAAAAAACTCGCTTAACCCTTCTTCCTAATGAAAACCATGCAGAGCTCTGCCTCCTAAAGCTCTTCATGATCAGCAGTTGGGAGGGAGGAGAGGGCAGGGCAAGGGCAGGGCAACCAGCACTGACCGAGATTGTATCTTCATTGAATTTGCACCTTCAAAAACTAGGCAGTGCTTTAAATAAACCTAAATATTTTTAAAACACTTTTTTTCATCAATGGAAACCAAAAACTATTTCTAGTGAAAATTCAGGTGATTATTGGATTTTTAGCATCACTTAGATTCTCTGCAGTTATTTAAACTGACTGGATAAAACACAGAAGCTTAAACAGAGCAAAAACAAAGGCTTCATTCTGTCCTCTTATTTCCCTGTTCTGGTCCCAGTCTCACTTTCCAGTCTTTGTACCACTCCCCAAGGATTTTATCTGTTGCTGGCTGATCTGAATTTTTGGGTTTTGCCTTCTCTATTTCCACCCAAGTTCCCATAGTAAGACTCTTGGCCATTTATTACTCTGAGCCTCAGCCCTCTCTTCTTAACCCTCCAGTCTGTCTCCACCTGATTGCAAGGCATTTAATATATATAATCCTCTTCCAAATCCTTACCATTTATCAAAGGTAAACGCTGTGGCTCTGCTACCACCTACCCTATTCCAACCGCCAGACTATGAGAGCAGTAAATAGGCAAATATTTTGATTGGCAGTACTGGCTGCAGTAGGAACATTGTTTTGCAAACTGATTTTAATGTCCAGAGCAATGAGATCTTTTTTATAATGCAATATAAAGTACATAGGAAAGTATGCTCAGTTTTCTGTACCTAGTATGGAAGGAAAATTACTATAAAATCCATAAAAATATTATATCAGTTGGTGGCATTACTCCTGTAAGATGAGGGGCATGTTGGCAGCTGCAGTTTGAGTATATATGTATGAAAATCATACCTCATTATATTCATAAACAAGGAAATAAGATTGCTTGAATAGATGCCTGAAGTGCAAAAAGAATTACCCCTTCCTTGTTGTAAGACAAAGATGACAAATCAGTGAAAAGTTGTATTTTAAAGAGGTGGGCCAAAAAAATTCTGAAGCTGCTGTTGTAACCTTGACAGACAGACACAACCATGTCAATATGTCTCATAAAGCCTTACGTGGTGTGAAAAATACATGTGGTTTATTCTGCTCCTGGAGAGATAAACAAAAAATTGCTCCATCTTCATCCCAGAGCAGCTCTCCATGCTATTGTGCAATGGAAAGACATTTCAGCACAGTGTAAACCTGGAATGGGATTTCAAAAATGTTGGGTTTCTTTCCCTTCATGGTTAATGCTGCTCTTATGCAAAAAAGAATAGTCTTTGCTCATACAAAACCCCCGTTGGCTTCACAGCCCAGAGACTTCTGCACAGGAAAGATGTGATGCAGTATTTGTTATATCACACACACATGCTTACCCCATTTACCTTTCCCTTAGAGGCGAGGAGCAATTCTTGGGTGACTTTTAAGCAGGAACTTAGCATGGAGGCATGGATGATCATGCTACAGGACTGCTCTCCATGAACATCAATACTTAGTAGTGAGAGGTGTCCCATTTCACCAGGGTAGTTAAGCACATGCAGCAGATGTAGAGCATCTGCTCCCAGTGTCAATGCAGAGACCCTCCTGCTCCTGCCAGGCTGTGCAGCTCCTGCAGGGAGTGAGATTCAAAGGCTCAATCCTCCTCTCGCCCACATTACTGAAAGAATATTTTCTGCATTGCTGTAAATACCAGTGGGTTTTCCCAAGAGGCAGTAGTGAACTTCTTGTCTATCCTTTGGTCTAACCAGGCACAAAGAGTCAAAAGGCCAATTTAGAGTTGAAGGCAGTTTAGCAAACAGACTACAACTCATAATAATAATTTTAAAAAGCCATTTTTCATTCTTCCATATTAAAAGTGTTTATTAATAGTTGTATTTGGCCAGAATACTCACAGCTTCGATTAAGTCCAGGGCTATCAGGTCTAGTTCCCATTTCCAAGTAACCATCTCTCTGCACGACCTCAGAAGTCAGGCTGCTGCCTGGAGCTAACTAGAGAGGAGATTTTTTCATAAGGCAAAGAACAAGCTCATGGCAGTTGGTTCTATAATCTCATTCCCAGAGCCGCCTCCTGCAATCTCATCCCAGTAGTGTAAGGCTGCACACACCTTTCTGTGTTCCTTGCCCTGACATTTCTATGTTCAGCTGAGAAGTGCTCCTCCAGGACCCCTTCCAGTCCCCCAGGAGAGTTCAGTTTCTCATTTTCTCCAAACAAACCTTCTCCTCCTCCTTTTGTGTCCCTTACCTTATTCTCTCCGCTGCCCTCAACAGAGCTACAAATGAAGCTTATCCTTACCAGCTCCCTGGCCTGTTAGTGGCCCACAGGCACCTGGAGCAGGGAGACAGTCCTTTTGACATCCTTTTCTTGCATTCAGCCTCCAGCCCTGTGTGGAGTTGTAGGACCTCATTAGACCTGCAGCCTCTCGGGCTTCATTTTGCTACCTTTCCTCACCGCTTAGCTCCTTAGAGAACCACTGCATGACTGACTCATCAGAACGACCACTTTTTCAATGTGCTTTGGGTACACAAGGCATTTGGCCCTATGCATCCCTGCAAATCCTGGTCACGCTCACCTTCCCATATTTTTCTTGCTGCAGGTTGATTGCATGGTAGCCATTCTTGCAAGCTGGCCTCTGTCCTGGGCAATACTGGGAGGACATGGCCACCACTGGCACTGCTGGCAGCTAAAGCAGCCTATGGCTGCACAGCTGTTTAAATTACAGGTGCTTCCTTATGGTTCACGCAGGCAGAGGAAATGTTTTGTGGCTGCAAAAGATTTAATACAACTTGACTGAGGGTCTTTGGGCTTGGTTTTGCTTATTTCTTCATGTTGCATGTAGAGGAGTATGACATCTGGGGGAATGAGGTGGCTACAGAAAAAGTTTTACCATATAAACTGGTTCTGGAGCCACATAGGTTTCTGGAA
Source organism: Scopus umbretta (assembly GCA_013400535.1). Lineage (NCBI taxonomy): Eukaryota > Metazoa > Chordata > Aves > Pelecaniformes > Scopidae > Scopus > Scopus umbretta. The sequence continues at coordinate 23,616 of VZTL01015346.1, forward strand.
GCAGGAGAAAACTGAGGCTTTGCATACAGCACGCTCTGAAATCCTTCTTTATCACATTCACATTTCCCATGAACAACAGAAGCATTTCTGACACAGCAGTGGCCAACTGGCAGGCACATGCAGAGATCAAAGGCTTTCCTGCGGCTCCATGGCTCGCCAGTGGATCGCTCTCTGCAGGTCAGGCCAATGCTTTACGCTGTGAATTGTGTGACCCTCATGAACCTGCTGAATCAGGACCAAAAAAATGTTTGTCCCATCCTTGCATCTGTAAAGTCTACAAAGAGCAAAGCTATTTTTCATTAATTGCCAACTATTCCTTTTGGCAAGCTAGTTTTCCTCCCACTTTTATTCACTTTGAAACAATTATCAAGAGCCCATTTACTCCAACACTACAATGGGGCTGATAGTATATCCCTGGTTTCTCTTCCAAATTCCCATACTAGCTATTAAATGTTGGCCTGTAATAACAACTAATCCAGCATATCTTCTACTTGAAATCTGAGATAACTATATTTTTAAAGATTTAAGCAATGCTTAGTGGTCAGTCAAAAACAATATCGTGCCTCAAAGAGAGAGCTGCAAACCCAGTTGTAACCAGACACTGTGAGGAAAAGCAGTCAAACCCATCTTTCACTTATAGCAAGAGGAGACTGTTCCTGTGTTGACAGAACAGCTATCAATTGGGGGAACAGTATTTTGGAAGCTAGCTTTAGTTAGTCACATTTTCATCTGGAACTTTCCAGGTCATTCAGCTCTGGGGCAGCTGCATGTCATGGACTGCTCCTGACCTGAGGCTACTAAAGCCTCCTGCATCACTAGCTTCAAACTCCCATCACGTCTGAGCCCTGTTTTTCACCAGACAGGACAGGATGGACAGGAAACCCACAACTGAGAAACATTGGGACTCTGTGTTTCAATGGGAGCCCAATCCTGGTACCCACATCTTCCTTCATAGTTTTCAAAATTAAATGCTTTGGATGTCTCTGGTATTTTCCTGCCAACACAGAAACATAAAAAATTCTACTAATTGTTCTAAAACAGAATTTAGAGCTTTGCAGCCTCCCCAGCAGTGGAAGCGATGACTTCTGATCAGTTTTAGTCACAGCCTGATGTATCAGTTTGTGAATATGTTTCTGATAGGAAATTTACATTTCCTATTTCCTTAATTTCATGTTAATTTGCCTTTTTACTTTACATAATTAGTTTCTTCTTACTGGTATTTATGACTTTAAAATATTTGTTCCTTTTTAGTCATCCATTAAATATCTGGTTTGTCTTTAGTGAGAGTGGAAAGCAGCACAGCCATTTCCTTGCTGCCTGGGAAACTGATCTAAGAGTTACCATTGAATTAACATGTCAGCAAAGTCCTCTTTTAGATGTTACCCAAAAATAATTGAGGATTGCAAGATACCAACAGCACCTGTCTGAAATTCACCCTCCCCATTTCTTCTTGAGAGTGAAGGCTACACCGGGTCAAAGAGACAAGTGATGCACTCACTGGAGACAAGGGAGACAGAAGTGATGCTCAAAAGGTCTGTATCATGGTATTGATATCAAAGCAGTCCTCAGGACAGTCTAACCCATAATATCTTGCAGGAATTTCTTTTTCCCCCATCCTCTTCCACAAGATTGAAATCACAGCATGCAAAATGGTCTGGATACAGCAGAAGCTGTGCCTTGTAAGCCCCTGCACCGCAGGCCTTAAAAAGTGAGGGTTATGCAGTTTCACTGCACTCCATACAGCTCAAGGGCTTTGTTTGAACTGATTTGTTTTCATTCAGCAGATATTTTTTCTTAATATCTTCCACTTCTCAAAGTAATTTAATGTAATTACAGTATAGATGATTGGGTGGTTGTTTTTACATCCCTCATTCACAAGTTGTGAATCTGGATCATGGAGCTCTTTGCCACAGCAACCACCACCTTCAAAGCTAACTGAACAGAGCTTCCCTTCTCCCAGAAATTGGAGTACAAGTTCTGATTAGGTGAATTTGGGATGAGTACTCTTATTTTCACTTATAAAGACCTGAGGAAAAAAATAAATTTAGTTAATAATTGCATATCCTGAGCACCTCAAAGCACCCGGTAAATGTGTTCTTACCAAGGTAAGCAGATTGGTGCAGATAACTATCAGCTGTTTCTGGGTAGTTGGCTGCTCTTTTCACTGCTTTGTCAATTCAAATAAAGGTCTTGAAAAAGCAGTGACCCAGAATAAACACATAATTAGAAATGCTCTCTGTTTATGAAATGTCATTTGATATTCCTGAGACACAGACTCAAAATAATCTATTTTTTAAATACCCATTGATTTTTGTGACTGACTGGTAACATTGGCATAATGATAGAATTTGTGTCTCATATGTAATATTATATTAGGATCCATTAGGAATTAAATTTTTAAGACCATTGTAAATAGAATTTCCTCAGTATCTTCACTGAATGATTAAAGAAATCCAAACTGGGAATAAAAAAATACTGTGTAGAGCATAATTACATATAGAATACATGAAAAAATTAATGCAAAACCAGTTTTACTACATGTGACAAAAGCACAGCACAACAGTTTGTAAGAGCATATTATGTACATGTGTACCCATCTAGCCTACAAATCTTTGGGGACAAAAAGGCATCTACCAGAGCATGGGGTAGTATTTCATCACTAGCTACCATCTTTGGGCAATATTCCATGTTCTTGTCAAGTTTTATATTAAATATATTGCACCTAGGGGATGAGAAAGTTGTAAGAGAAAAATCTTCATGATTAAAAAAAAAAGTTATGTACTTTCTTTTGAGTTAGTAGTTCATGAAGTGCCTTCAAGGCCTCTACTTCAATTTTGTGATACAATGCTGGAGGTTCATGCAGCTAACATCCCATACAGCCACAAGTGGTGTTAGAGATCCCAAGACAGCCTTTACTAGACAAGAGTGGGATTGGCCTTTTTTTGTTATTGTTTCTTTTTCTTCTTTTTGTTTCTTCCCCCCCTCCTCAGCCACAAGATCCTGTGCCCTTCAGATCATCTGGCTGACCTATACTTGCCCCAGGGCATACAGGAGCTGCACCATGCACGATCAACTGACTCCATTCTCACAGTAGCTGAAGAAATGGCATGTGCTGCAGCAGTGCTGGGAGCAGTACAGGTCTGCTTTTGTAAGGGAGCACATGGGAATTCATTTAGAACCTAACCAATCACCCACCTAAAAAAACCAAACAAACACAACCAAAAAATATCAGCAACTAGATCTTCTGTAGCTATTGATTAAAGAGACATGGAAGGCAAGCTTCACTCCAAGCAGCTCCCAGTGAAACAGCAGGAAAATATTTTACAGCGAGCTACTGTTGTAGCATTTGTCCTGGCTATTAGAAGGCCAAAGGTTTTTCCCCTGCAGGTTGTTTCAGATGCCAGGGTACTCAGAGCTGCCAGGGAACTGCCACTGCAACCAGCACTGGCAAAACAGTCAATGTATACGGAAAAACACCTCAGGGGTGATGTTCAACTTGTCTCTGCTCCTGCTAACTAAGGGTCTGCCCTAAGTATAAAACAAGAGGTTTTTTTCTTTAATTGGGCTATTACTTCTTTTCAGTCATCTCCAACCAAGTTACATAATTAAACTGAATTTAGATTGTACTGGAGGCATATGCTTTTGGTTTGTTTTACAAATGGTAATTGGCCCTTTTCTTTCTCATCTAACATCACCTGCATCCTGCCTACACTGATAATGAGTCCCGAGCTCTTGCCAGTGTTGCGTCGCATCGGTCCAGAGCTTTAAGGCCCGTTCGCTCTTTATATACCTTTGAAATGGTTATGGTGCTGTGGCTCTACCCAGAACAAAGATGTTCTCATCCCTTGACACACTGCACCACTGAGGAATTTTGTCTACCAGATGGATTGCAAAGCAAAGAAATGCCACAGACAAGAAGTAATTTATTGTTTCCATTAATTCCTGCCATGAACCACACTCACTGGCATTTATCAGCAAGAAATGGATGAACAATTAGTCACAGGAATAAAAATGAGGGAGTAGACCCTTGAAATGAAAAGAGGATTATTACTGTTTAAAAATAAAAATGATATTGCCTCCTTTCTAAGTGATTAGGTACAGAATTTATGGGAGACTATGCCAAATGCTCACAAGTGAACCTGCTTAATTGTTGGGAAAAGTTATGATTGGTCTATGTGCTTTGGTGGGTACTGTCAAACTACTGGTAGTATGAGACATTCTTCCAAGATTTAAGCAATGAGAAGGAATTGCCTTCAGCTCTTATTGCCAAATAGTCATTAATTTGTACAGTTATTATTGGGAATTTCAATGTAAGAGGCAGATGAAATCCAGCCCTGGGACAGGCAAAGACAGCAGCACTGGCCCTCCCACATTTCCGAATAGCCCAAGTTCCCATGATCTTCCCTCAGAAAAGGATGTGTTCAAGTTCTGCTACACTTGAAAGCACTTAAATATGGCCCCGTAGAGCAAAATGCTTATTTTAGATCACTAAGCCCATGTAAACCCCAGCCAATGTCAGCGTCCGTCACCTCTGTACTGCCCAGGCTGTGAGCCAGGGGCTCTGCAGAGCTGGGCTCCCAACATTCACATTTGTTTATCCCAAAAGTCCTGGTGATTTCTGCAAATTATACTCAGAGCACAGTGTTTCCCGGTTCAAAGATTATATCCATAAAAATGTTGATATGAGAGAAATATTCCCTGTGGGTTTTTAAAGAATTACAGAGTATTTCCCTGAACTATGTTTTATATCATTTTCTTAATGGAATGCAGCTGCCTTAATGAATAGAAATATTCAAGAATAATTTATTCAGTGACTGATGGGGGGGAAGTATCCCAAATAATTTATTTATAGTCTATGAAACCAATCTATTAATGAAGGCATTTATTAATAAGAAACACATTCAACAATGATGGTGAAAATTGATCAAACACATTATTAGCAATTATTATTCCACCTATTCTAATTGAGAGATAAAATGTCCTTTAGCTATATTTTCTATATAAAGTGCACAGTGAAGTAATTGTTCAGGTACCCACACCAGCAGATTTCAGGAGCAATGGATACATCAAACAATATCAATTAAACCCATTCTGGCTAAAAATTGCAATGTTCTCCTTTGGGTTTCAGCTACTTTCTAGTTTTTTTGCATTATTAATTTGGAGTAATGCTTACACAGAATACCAACAGGAATTTGACAGAAAATTCATGTAGAGACTCTCCCCAGAGATGTTGCTAAGCCCATTTTTCCTTACCCAGAGTTAATGAATAATCATCTCCTTGGCAATGGTTCCTTGAGTGGAGACTTTTACTTTGGTTCCTGTTAAATATAGAAAAATAAAAAGTGCCAGATAATGTAGGCATCAGGGGGATTTATCTGAAGAAACTTAGTGAGTAAATATCCTCCAAAGCAGTGAGTCATTTACTTGCTCCAAGCTGTTAGGAATACTAATATAGCTAACTTCAGTTTTAAAGAAAGTTTTATATATAAGTAACATTTATTCCTGTTCATTCTAAAGATACCTTGATGTCTCTTCCACATCCAAAAGCAGAACTCCCTCCTCCCTCAGCCCTACAACCAATTAATAAGCCCAGGGATTTCTTTCATTCTTTCTTTCTCAATTTGCAGGACAACTTCTTTTCTCTAGGTGCTTTTCTGGTATTTCATCACTTAATTTATTGCAGGCACAAAAGGTGAGCACTGGAAGTCGTTTTCCTGTTGCTCTTGTGCTAAGGAGAAGCTGACCTCTGGGGCAATCTCACAGGGAGCAAGATTTCCTTGAAAAACCTGAAACTCTGAGCTAGAGCTTAACGCCCTTCAGAAAACGGGTTAAATTACCCCCACTCACTGATTGCTGCAGAACCAGGGCTGCTGTGGCTCCCAGAGCAAGCTCAGCTTTTCCCTCCTGGGTATGCAACATCCCCAGTACTGGCATGTTTTGCAGACCAGGCTGGGCTTTCTGCTATCTATTAACATTCCTGCTATCTGAGCTTGTCAAAGGCTTTGTGCAGGATAGTGAGACCAGGAGTGAATTCAGACCACAGTGGAAATCCTGATCTCCATCCCCTCCAGTGCATTGCAGTGAGACCAGAAGAGCAAAACAGCTATTTCCAGGATCAGAGCAATCTTTACAGGCTGATCCATCACATCCTACCCAAAGAGACAAAATTACAGAGTTACCTTTTCATTTCAGCAGCCAAAATATGTAGCAAGATGGTAACACAAAATAGTTGATATTAAGACCCAAGCTGCAAAAAGATCATATAAACCTTTTCTTTTTCAACTGTCTCTCTAAAAACGCTAGCGCCAAATTAGACTTAAACGTAAACTTTTTTCCTCATCAGCTACCTCCAATAAATCCCTTTTTCTTGTAACCAGACCCTCAGGGAGAGCTAGAAAAGGCAGAAGAGGATGCTCGGGACCTTGTGTGGTAGGAGACTGATCAAAATGTAACTTCACCATCACTGAGCACGAGAAGTGCTAAATGTTTGAAATATAAAAACTGAGCTACATGTGAGCAGCAGGTTTGTGCCCATGGTGGGGAGGATGCCCCCGAGCTGTGTCCCTGCCATCCCTCAGATTACTGCACGGCCATGCCGCCACCCTGGCACGCTCAGACCCATGTCAGCATGGCTTGGCTCAGCACATGCCCCATGGACATATTTACAAAAAACAAATGCTTTTCCATGGGTTTTCCACATGCACTGCAACACAAGAATGTATGTAAACTAGACCAAATCTTGCATAAAGATTTTGCATACAAAAGGATCATTTTCCATTTTTATATGTATTAAAGGACATGATTTGTTAAACCCCTAAAATCCTTGTTTTTTTTAATGCATAGCATAAATTTTTTTTCAATAAACATTTAGAATGATAGCGCTGCCATACAGAAAATTGTATTTACGTGTCCCGTCTCCACACCCTTAAATGCGCCATACTCAAAAATATCAGTTTGAACAAGGACTGCAACAGCAAGTCCCAGAAAACACCACGGTAAGCAATATTCATACCACGAATACAAAAATAAAATAAGTACACAGCTTAAAATGTAGGTCCGCATCTGAAAAAAATAATCTTGCACATATGGAATTGTACTTCTATCATTAGTGCCACAAGCAGACAATTCACTCACATTTGTTTCTGCCCATGTGCATGAATGTGTGCAGGGTGAAGGGCCAGGCACCAGTCCCTTGGGGCTTGGAGCAATGCAGTGATGCAGCTGGTTTGTGATAGCTGTAGTGGAGGCTGCTTCTCAGAGTTGAGACTAGAAGTAAGCACTAGAAGCTGTTTCCCAATATTGCCCTTGCATGGATTATAACTGTGTTTTTCCACTTTGAGGTTTGTTTTTTTGCTTATTCCCCTCTCCTTTTTTTTAAACAATATTCTATAGTTGCATTTTGACTGACTTTTATAGCTAACAAATGTACTAAATATACTAGTAAAATCCTTTTTATCTGGTTTACGTCTACACATCCCTCTCTAAGCAACCCTTTCAAGAACTACTCATATTAGAATTGTTCCTTGAACCACTTCAAGGCAGAATTATCTTATAAAAAAGGCAAAAGTAGAAGCCTCCATCCTGCAAAGACTTCAGATTCACTTTATCCATGCTCTGAACCATGCTGGGCTTTGTCACCTGAGCCTGTGAAAGGCACCTGGCAGAATTAGCCCAGAGAGGTTAGTGATAGTCTAGAAAATGAAGTGCAAGTACAGGAGAGGAAGGGGCAGAGATTTCAACCTGTGCTTTAAGCCCTGGTGGTGGACTGCACCCTCCTCAGGGGAAGTCCTGGGCAAGGGCGGGGGCGAGGGCCAGGGGCATGGGGACACGCTGGCCATGGCAGCCCTGCAGTGGGGCTTGTCTGAGACCCCACATGAGAGGACTGAGAAATGCCCCCCAGCCAGGGCTGAACTCTCCATCTTGCTGTTTGAAATCTGACCCTGAAGAATTGGCTTCACCTCTCTGTGCCTCTGCTTTCTCACCTGAAGGTACAGCATGCCCACTGTTGGTACGGGCTGGAGCTGGGCAGGGGACAGAAGATGAAGAAATAGCAAAGGCAAATAGTGCACAGCAAACACTCCTGCCCAAGCACACACCGTCTTTTTGCTGGATGCAAAAAAACAAATGTGGTTTTGAAGTTGAGCCATCCCTCAAACACCGCTGTATCTGTAAATGCAGCCCCCTAATCATGAATAGCAAGAGCAGAAGAAATCAATCCATCCAGCCCACTGGGGACAAGTAATCAGCTGTGGGCACTAACCCATATTTGATAAGCTCTTACTGACGTCATTAAGTCCAGGTTTCTGTTTGGAGAGCTCAGTCTCCTCCTCAAATAAAAACCAAAATCAAACAAAAAAGGTAAATGTACCAAAGGATCTAGCTCATCCTGAGGACTCCAGTGGGCACTGAAGACCTCTCAATAATTCAGAGGGCAGCTCTACTCTGCCGTCTGCATTCAGGTTTCCTCTCCCTGAGCACAGGCTAAGGAATCGTCATCTTCATGATAACTTCAGGTAATAATCTGAATTCGTGCAATGTTTCTACTGTTTCTCAGACTTCCTTGCAAATATAGCAAGCTCAGAGCCAAAATGGTGATTGCAAAGACTGCAAGACAAAGTTGGCAGACCTTGCAAACATCCAGGAGATAAGATCCAAATTAAAATTACTCCCTTGAGGTAGCTCCAACATGTGACTGAGGGCAGTGTTAAACCAAAGTCTATCCATCCTCCCTGCAAGAACATTTAGCACTAAAAAAAGCAAGTTTGTTTCTAAAATAATTTGGGAAAATCATGGCCACGGAGCTGCTCCACCAAAGGTGGGGTTTTCCAGGCGTCATCACTGCACCTTTCAGTGTGGATAACTGCCTTCCTGAACAGAATGCTGGCTGCTTCCCACGTCTGCTGCACAGCCTGTCAGAAGAGGAGCACAGCTAAACCTATGGAGCCAGTTTATTCTGCAGCAGAGAAAATTCAAGATTTTGGCTTCAGGAGATCGGTGAGCTGTGCTGAGTTAGGATTTGACCACACCTGGATGCCTGCTCTGCCCTTGCCTGGCAGGGACTAGTGGCTGCCAGAGGCCTGAGCCATACCCATACACACACAGCACAGGGCACTGCCTACAGAACTGATTTCAGTTTAAAGCAAGCTGGCAGGTCAGAAGAGCAGAAAAGCTGCTCCTTTTCCAGCCACAAGACACACCGGGCCCTCGAGCAGAGAGGAGTTTGCATGAGCTATAGGAGCTAATCACTGTGATTGTCCCATCAGCAATCACATCAGACTTGACAGAGAGACAGCCATCACTGGGAGCTTAATAAGAGAGACACTCCTATGTTGTAGTACACTGATCACTTCATTTGGGTGTTTCTTTCTGCTATCACCATCTTTTTGCCAAAGCAGCCTAGGGAATTAGACTGAAGGCACAGAAAGTGCTCTCAAGTAGGCACATGTCTGTCTGAATGTGGGTCATTCCTCCTTAGTTAAGGTGAAAACATTGACATTGTAAATAATATTTGCATCCTGTAATGGCTCCCTCACTCCTTATGCAGACAAGGGCAGCAAATGGAGACTTTGAAAAAAGTAGTAATTACATAAGAGTTGTGTTGGGAAAGCAGGAGGTAGAAAAGTACAGGTGAAAGCAGAGAGTGTTCATGATGTTAAATTATTGTATTGTTTAATTGATATACTGCAGGATATTGTTCTCATGGTATGGGGAAAAAGAAATAATGATCAATTAACTCATTATTAATGTTCATTTTCTTTTCCAGAATTGCCAGTGGGTTGAGTCAATTATTAAGCATGACAGTTGGGCTTTAATATATCAGCTATAGATTCCAGTCACAGCAGTCTAGTTCAATAATTGGGTTTATTTCTGCTTCATTTTGACTAATGGCATACTTACAGCAATTATTAAAATTCATTATAGCACAAAAATAGGCCATTTGAAACCTCCCCAAAAACGGCAGCACAGCAGACCTCCGCTCGTTATTTAGCAGTGAATTCAAAACAGCTACTTGGAGAACATTAAGCAGCTTCTCTGATAACTTTTCAACAGTCACAATATGAACATGGACATGCGGTGAAAGTCAATAACGCTTCAGGTGAGCCAAGGCAGTGCCAAACAAATAGGCTGCTGTTGCTAAAAAAGTGCATTTGGACTTCACAGGAAAATAAACTTTCCTCTGAAAATGCAAATTCACACATGATTCTTTAGCTACAGGTAGTTCAGCTGAGCCACGGAAGGTCACCAGCTGTTGTGGAAAGGCAGATATTTTAACACTGTATCAGACTATTCATTGAGACTTCATAGTCTCCTTTCGAATGGCTGTAAGTGCCAAATGGACACAGCTTCTGCCATGAGGAACTTGAAATCCTTGTTGCTGATCTTACAGACTCTTAAGAAGAAGTTTAACTTCTAACATGAACATAGCTTTGCATAAGCCCCCTAAACTTAAGGCCTACGGATATCAAGGCACCGAGCAGAAATCCTACACATTCCCACCATGGCAGAGAGGGTTGGGGTTTATAAAAATATAGAATGAAAATAGAAAACTTGAGAAAAGTGTGGTGTTTATTGCCAGACTGGAAAAAGGATCAAAGGACTGCAAGCTGTGTACTTACCATCTTTTCCTGCAAGCCCACCAAATGGAAGGAGCCTAGGTTTTGAACAGCCACTGGTATGATGCAGGCATCGGAACCATTATAGACTTGAAATCTGTTTACAAGTAAAAATAAGGACAGAATAATCAAGTTGCTGGTTACACAGACGAGTAAATGCCTTGCTACTACGGCAGCCTGCAATAAATGTGTGCTTAAACATGATCCACATAAACCATCAGAGATTCCTCTTGTGCACATTGCTTGGGCTCCACTTAGGCAACAGCCCTTGAAACAAGTCCAGAAGCTGCTCCCGCTGTCAAGGTAGAACTAGGAAAGGGTTGTGCCCTGGCTACATTGGTGTGGTTTAACTCCAATCAGCAACCAAGCACCACACAGTTGCTCGCTTGCTCACCCTCCCCGTCCCCCCGGGGGCTGGGGCAGAGAGGCGGGGNTAGGCTGGTTTTGGCTGGGATAGAGTTAAATTTCTTCATAGTAGCTAGTATGGGACTATGTTTTGGATTTGTACTGAAAACAGTGTTGATAATACAGAGATGTTTTAGTTACTGCTGAGCAGTGCTTACGCAGAGTCAAGGCCTTTTCTGCTCCTCACATCACCCTACCAGTGAGGTGCACTGAGGGGTGCGGAAGAAGTTGGGAGGGGACACAGCTGGGACAGCTGACCCCAGCTAACCAAAAGGATATTCCATACCATAGGACATCATGCACAGCATATACAGCTGGGGGAAGAAGAAGGAAAGGGGGGACATTCAGAGTCACGGCATTTTGTCTTCCCAAGTAAGCGTTATGTGTGATGGAGCCTTGCTTTCCTGGAGATGGCTGAACACCTTCCTGATGAATGGGAAGTAGTGAATGAATTCCATGTTTTGCTTTGCTTGCGTGCACAGCTTTTGCTTTACCTATTAAACTGTCTTTATCCCAACGCACAAGTATTCTCAATTTTATTCTTCTGATTCTCTCCCCCATCCCACCAGGAGGGAGGGAGCAAGTGCTTGTGCGATGTTTAGTTGCTGGCTGCATAGCCCATCATTTGGCTGAGCAAGCGAGGGTTTGGAACACTAGAGAATATTATTAGAGCAGTGGAAATGATGCTATAATTGTTGGTTTGCATAGTTATCTGGTTAAATAATCATCTGGGAAAAGAAATACTATGTATGTATAATTAATCCAGTTAGAATTCTTTGTAAATCAATCATATTGGATATTAAGAAAAAATAAAGGAAGAAAAGGAAGAGAAAGTAATAATAATAATGATAAAAGATAATAATGATAAAAGAATATACAAGACAAGTGATTCACAATGCAATTACTCACCACCTGCTGACCGACGTCCTGCCAGTCCCCGAGCAGCAATCGCTCCCCCCCAGCCAACTCCCCCCAGTTTCTATACTGAGCATGATGCCATATGGTATGGAATAGCCCTGTGGCCAGGTTGGGTCAGCTGTCCTGGCTGTGCCCCCTCCCAGCTTCTGGTGCACCTGGCAGAGCATGGGGAGCTGAAAAGTCCTTGACTGGTATAAACACTACTCAGCAACAACTAAAACATCAGTGTGTTATCAACGTTATTCTCATCCTAAATCCAAAACACAGCACTGTGTCAGCTGCTAGGAAGAAAATTAACTCTGAATTAAGCTGAAACCAGGACACAAAAAGAAGTAAAGTAAAACAAGAGAGATATATCTAAGAAAGAGATGGCGACACTGTTGAAAGAGACCAGGGGAAGATGATCAAGTTAGAAGCATAAGTAGTACTAAAGGAAGGATGCCATGGCCCATAACAGTCAATAGGCCATAATTTTTAAGAGTCTTACACCAGCACTGGGGGTGGCAAGGAGGATTTGACATCAATAGACACATCAAATAGACAGGGAAGTCTGCAATAAAAAATAAAATAAAAAAAAAAAAAAAAGGAAAGCAAATTATTCTAGATCAGTAATGTAGCTATGGAAGGAAAGGGGGAGATATTCTGGAAAAACAAACAAACAAAAAAAACCCCATCAAAATTAAGGCAGAAAATCAAAGACTAAGCCAGCTTCTCAATAGCACCGTGTCCCTGAACAGTGTGTAAGGGTCTCTAACTAGTGAAGATCAATAGACTTGGCAAATAACTGGCAGTGGTGGAGGCCACTGGGTAAGACTGTGACACCGAGTCAGAGGCAGACTGAAGAGGATAAGAGGATAAGAGCTCCTCACCTCCAACCTTAGGTATTTTGGCTAGGAGAAATATTCTCTGAAATAAAGCTTTGGGGCTTTACTGTAAAATATTTATGCCACTGTTTTGAAAAATTTATAGGCTGTGACAAATCTCAGTATCCCTTTTGTTCCCCTTTTATTAATTAATTTAGTAAATGATGACCAAAGACACTGCATTATACTGGAGACACATGAACTGCTAGCATGACTGCCTGGAAGGAAGCCATAAAAGAAATGGAGTTAAAGGAATAAATATCTGTAATACCACAGTACATATGTACAGTATTTTTCTTTACCCATATGTAAGACTTAGGTAAACAAGTCCTAGGATCTACAGTAAAAGATGCAAAGCTTGTTTCAAATACAACCTTTCTTAAATACTGTGTTTTGTGCAAACATACATGTGAAAACGTGGTTCAGACAATGTTGTGGCAAGAGTTAAAGATTTTCTATAGCAAGGAGATCTCCAGAGATTTACTAAAATACACAAGGTTTTAAGTGAAAAAAACATACATATGGCATTCACTTGATTTCTTCCCAATTTTGGATAGTAGCTTTTAAGTACATATGAATCCTGGATCACCTGCTTTATGAGTCTTTGCTTGAGAATCACCCTGAGGTATTCAGTCAATTTGTGTAAATACTTGACATAATCTTTGAGACCCCTGGATACCCTTTAAGGGTTTTGGAGGGGGGTGGGGGTTTACACTTCAGTTACAGTTAATAGACAGATCACAAAATTCGGAAGTTCTCTGTGCAGAGGCAGTACCTGTCTCAGGACAGAGGCTCTGCATTCCCCAGACCCATCTTCATCACTGATTTCATGTGAGTTGGTTTAGAGTTAAGACAATCAGATTCTGCTACGTGTATAATGAAGAGGCCTAAAAAAATGGAAATTTTTTTTTTTTTTTTAGTGGGCCTAATGCCAGAGCATTAGTTGTATTTACTGAAGGCTGCAATACAAAACACTATAAACCAGCATCCTGCAGCAGTATCTTGGTTTTCCAGGTGCCACACAGGCAAGGAAAGGGCTTCATAGGAGCTGCTTGAACTCCTTCAGCTTCTCCTGCACCCACTGAGGGCAAGGCAGGCTCACTGCGGTGCTCACGACTTGTTCGTGCATACCTTCCAAAAACCTTTTCATGTCATTTATCTCATATACCTCCTTACTCCTCCATCACAATTGCTACTTACTTCATTTAGATGTCTTGAAGAAAAACATAATCTCAACCTGAAACAGTTGCCACAATCTTCTTTTGTTTCTGCATTTCAGCCTTTTAGACTACTCATTCCTCTACAACAACCAGCATTTGGGAAAATATCAGAAAAACAGTTCAATTACCTCATACACAGCAGATATTGCTTTGGCATTTGAAATAATGGCAAGCTCAAATGCTGCTTTAGCAAACTCAGAGCACCTCTATGCCAGCGTAGCAGTGCAAAAAGACAGCGTGGATCCACCAGCCCGGCAGTCCTCTGCATTGTGAGGAGCTGAAGATGACTTCTGCATATGCACAGCCTACCAGCATAATGCACAGTAAAATGAACACTAACACAGAAAAGTGGTAGGAGTGTACAAGATTAATTATCCTTAACTGAATATCCTAAGATAGCATCAACAACCCTTCTCAAAACTCAGTCCCACTCTTAACACGTGAAAACAAGTATATGTTCTTCAAACCCCCATCAAAGCACTTTCTGGCACTGGCACCTTGCTCTAATTCACTGTTTGCATTCTTTTTTTTTTTTTTGTGGTTTAATCCGGCAGGCAGCTAAACACCACACAGCCATTTGCTCACTCCCTCCCTCCCCAGTGGGATGGGGGAGAGAATCAGGAAAAAAAAGTAAAATTTACCGGTTGAGATAAAGACAGTTTAACAGGACAGAAAAGGAAGGGAAAATCATAATACTACTAATAAGGATAAAAGAATATACAAAATAAATTATGCACAATGCAATTGCTCACCACCAGCTGAACAACGCCCAGCCTGACCCCGAGCAGCGATCACTGCCCCCAGCCAACTCCCCCAGTTTCTATACTGAGCATGATGCCATATGGTATGGAATAGCCCTGTGGCCAGTTGGGGTCAGCTGTCCTGGCTGTGCCCCCTCCCAGCTTCTGGTGCACCTGGCAGAGCATGGGGAGCTGAAAAGTCCTTGACTGGTATAAACACTGCTCAGCAACAACTAAAACATCAGTGTGTTATCAATGTTATTCTCATCCTAAATCCAAAACACAGCACTGTGTCAGCTGCTAGGAAGAAAATTAATTCTATCCCAGTAAAAATTATTCATTAATGTACTAAGGCAATTTCATACCTTGCCATTCAAATTAACTGTAGCAATTAAAAAATAATAAATTGGATTTGTACAGTAGTCCTATCTCAGGTAACTAATATGTAACTTTAAAAAAAAAGCTTACAGTTATTCCTTGTCTTTAATAACAAAACATTAAAGAATTTAAATTGTTTTACCTGAGGTCAAAACACTGCTGGTATTGTTGTCCATTTCCCACCCAGTTGTGTTGCATGTCTGGTTTTCACCAGCTCATAAGTACATGAAAGAAGTAATGGATGACTGTATTAAAGACCCACGGAGGCTTTTAAAAGACACAAATTTGTATTTCAAAACTGTTTTATTTTTCCTGTTCTCACCCTATAGACTACATATGCAAAAAATCTAAAAGTTAATATTTACTCTTGCTCTCCTGGGACACCCATGTCCTTTAGACCCACCAGTCCCTCCATGAGTACCATTTTGGTGCCCCAAATGCCCAAGTTTTTAATTTCTTTTGTCATATTTTTTGATAAATTAGATATTTGTTACTCTACTGGACATAGTACCTGTTTATTTGTGATTTTGGGGAGTGAGCAATCTGTGCAGCACAGAGATACCCTGCAGAAATAAGTGTAGATACAATTGAAGTTACCTTTTTGCTCATATGGGCATTTGGATCAGGTTTCCTAATCAATCATTTCAGAACATCAGGTGTCCTGGTTTCAGCTTAATTCAGAGTTAATTTTCTTCCTAGCAGCTGACACAGTGCTGTGTTTTGGATTTAGGATGAGAATAACGTTGATAACACACTGATGTTTTAGTTGTTGCTGAGTAGTGTTTATACCAGTCAAGGACTTTTCAGCTCCCCATGCTCTGCCAGGTGCACCAGAAGCTGGGAGGGGGCACAGCCAGGACAGCTGACCCCAACTGGCCACAGGGCTATTCCATACCATATGGCATCATGCTCAGTATAGAAACTGGGGAAGTTGGCTGGGGGGAGCGATTGCTGCTCGGGGACTGGCAGGACATCGGTCAGCAAGTGGTGAGCAATTGCATTGTGCATCACTTGTCTTGTATATTCTTCTATCATTATTATTATTACTTTCTTTTCCTTTTCTGTCCTGTTAAACTGCCTTTATCTCAACCCATGGGTTTTACTTTTTTTTTTCTGATTCTCTCCCCCATCCCACTGGGGAGGGGGAGCGAGTGGCTGTGTGATGCTAAGTTGCCGACTGGAGTTAAACCACATCAAGTAACTGAAAAAATATTGATATACAGGCAGCCTTCTCACACAGTAGTGATATGTGCAATAGAAACAACAACAAGTTTCTAAAAAGGCATATTCATTCTTATCTAGGACAATTTCTGAATCAGGTGCTGCAACACAAAGGCATTTTTTCAGCTCTGAAATGGCACCTCACCTTGACAGATTCTGCAATGCAGATTGGTTGCTGAACATCACCTATACATGAATTAGTGACCAGTTAGCCAAAACCCCTTCTTTCTTGTCACTAACCTGTCTTTAGCTTTGACTTTGCATGTTCAGAAATTATATGATAACAAAAGATTTTCTCTTCTTAATAACAATAATGCAAGATTGTAGCAGACTCAGTTTTACATTTTAATTAAAACCTGTCATCCCCAGAGATGCTCCAGAGTTACCCTACTGTTCAGATGAGTCCCAGTTCCCTCAAACACAACTGCAGCAGCCAGGGACATTTTGTTTCGTTGCCCCTTGTGGCAGAAAACTACTGCTACAAGGTTCTGGTGCCAGCAGTCCATGCTATAAACAGAGCAGACTCTTCTCTTCCTTTGCTACTGATTTTCTTTGGCAGGGGGTGGAGAGTCCTGGTTTCAGCTGTTTACACTAGTCAAGGATTTTTCAGCTTCCCATACTCTGCCAGGTGCACAAGACGCTGGGAGGGAATGCAGGCAGGACAGCTGATCCCAATTAGCCTCAGGGCTATTCCATACCACCTGATGTCAAGCTCAGTATATAAACTGGGGAGTTGGCTGGGGGAAGGAAGGAAGGATTGCTGCTCAGGGATGGGATG
>VZTL01015348.1:0-63409 GCA_013400535.1 Scopus umbretta
TTTTTTTCTTCCTTCTAGAGGAAGGAAAGCTCACCTGTTTCTGTGCATGCCAATTCTGTTTTGCTCAGTTAGTGCTTGTTGACTAAGTACCGTGCATTAAAACAAATGTATGCCTGCTTTAGATTCCTCCTTTCCCACTCCAAATGGACTGATGTTACTTGCTGACTGATTGCACTAATGTTCAGTCGGCTAATCGTTAGGATTTAATCCGTGGAAACAGAAACGAGTGTGTGGTTGCTGTGATGTATCTGAGGATAACTGGCTGAGAGCATCCAAGTCAATGCAGCGGGAAGCCAATGCGGATGGTGTTCCAGATACTTCCTACCAAGGTGCCCGGTGAAAGGGACCTTGGCAGGATGTGCAAGGATCCTGTTCTGCTGCTCTCAATAACACCTAACATTTTCTCGCATGTGCTTTTATGTCTGCCACTTCCTTCATTCTACACTACCTGTCAAAAGCAAATACATAAATTCTCCCAGTATTAAACTTTCATCTTCCATCTTCCAGATAACTGTGCCCTTCCCTGAGTGCTGAGGAACTTCAGAAATGTTTGTTGCATGCAGGAGCGCACCTAGATGTCCCACCAGATACCCTGTCGAAATCCATGAAAGAGTTCTTTTCACTCTGCTGGGAAATTTATTGTTGACAACTTTCATGCAAAGTCTTCCACTCTTTCTTGGAAAGCTAGTGATTTGACTAACAAAGCAGATGAGATGATAGTGCTTGGCATTTCTACACTACTTTTCAGCCCACAAGTCAGTCTTCCAGTCATCCTGATGTGACTGAAGGGAGGTGCTGGTGAGCAATACTATTCCCAGTCATTGGATGCACATGAAATTGTAGCAGGGGAATTACAGACACGTTTTGGATGGATGGAGTTGAGACATGCAGTAACTGTTATATCGATGTGAAGTGCCAACCTATTCCAATGTGATTTAAAACAGTCATGAAAAAGTTTAAATTAGGATAATCCAGTTTTAAGCATGATTTAACACCTGTATAGACAGTTACGCTGTAGGGATTTAACTAAAACAGTGCAAACGCCTGAGAGATGGTGAGTGTAAACCATGCATTCAAAGCCTGAAAATGTGGCAGTACCGGGAAAAAATTCTCTTCTCTCTTCCATCTCATGCTTTAGTGTGCTTCTCTACATAGCTTTATATATACTTTTTTTTTTCTCTGTATATCTATACCTGAGTGTGTGTGTGTGTGCGTGCGTGCGTGTGTGTGTGTGTGTGTCTCTTTATCTGCATCTCCCAGCCTATCTATGAATTTGGACCTCAATTGCCATCCAAAGAAGCCCAGAAAATGAGATGAAGGAAATACCTTTCTAGCTTTCTCCACTGATCTCATGCTGCAAAGACTGCCCCCAGATACCGGAGCCAAAATGAAGCCTTGAGTGACTGTGGGTTATCACACAGATACTAAATGCCTGGAATTCCGGGCTGCGGTGCTGAGCCCCGTGTTAACTGTTCATTCTCTTATTTCACTTGTCTCTCCCGCTTTCTATTTAGGATGAAGTTATGGTTATGTCTCCTGGAAAATGCTGCCCAGAATGTGTTCCAAAGCCCTGCTCGGTGTCAGGAAGAGTATACCAGGTAACCTATGATGAGCCACACCAAAAAGCACTTGTTCACAAGGTCTGGCACATCTTTCTTTCCCTTCTCCGTGACATCGGACTTTCTGCCAGCACTGACAGCTTAGTACAACCGTTGCTTTTTTCCTTCCTGGAAAGCCAAAAGAGTTGAAAGAAATTAGGACTAGATAAGAATTTGCTGGCAAGCAGAAAGGAGGTTTGCAGGGTGCAGCAGATTAGGCACTTTCTTTTCACACTTTTTTGAAGGAGGAAAGCAGAAAGCATTGGTGGAGGTCAAAGTATTTATAGCTTCCGTTGTATCGTCTGGAATTAATTTGATGCATTATTTAATGAATGTAAGTATGTGGAATTTTCTGTTAATGATTATGTTTTGCTAATAACAGTAGTTAAGGCCTCACCAATGTCACTGGCTTGCAATTAATGAGAGATACACACCACAGTGTCATCTAGACCTCGTACCTCTTCTTCCCATTTACTGATCACGTAGAGATAAGCACTTTTAAAGAGAAGTTTATTATTGGATACAGATATGCAGAAGGAGCCATCATATTCCACAAGCAGCACAGATTTCTGGAAAGAATTTGGTTATTTACGAAGAGTGTTTAACAATTATATACATGTTCTTTTTGAACAGCATGGCGAACAGTGGAAAAAAAATACCTGCACCGCATGTGCGTGTTACAGAGGAGAAGTCAAATGTCTGAGAGAGACCTGTGGCTCTCCTACCTGTGAGAAGGTAGTTAAAAATCATTCACCGGTGATACCCTGGCTCCACATACCACTGTGCCCGTGCCAACGGGTTCAGACGGTCCTGCTCAGTGGTTGCTGATGTTTTGTAGGGGGAGAGCAAAGTGCAGCGTCCTGGGAAGTGCTGTGAGGAGTGTGTGTCTTCCAAGGGAAACTGCTTGTATGATGGCATCATCAGGTACCACAGTGAGATGTGGAATAGTACTCGCTGTGACTTCTGTGTGTGTGATGAAGGGCGAGTCACTTGCCAGGAAGCAGAGTGTGCCAGAGTGGAGTGTGCCAAGGTAAGAAAGGTTTTCTGCTTTCCAGATGTATCTGTCAAGTCTTGTGATTTTTTCCCCTGCTTTTTCTTTTGTCTCGACTGACGTCTAGAGACACTCAAAGAACCTGCCCTTCTCTCAGGGCTTGTTTTGTGCAATTACCTTGAAAACACTTCACAGGAAAGGAGAGTAAACTTTGGATTTTCCACGCAAGGTTGGCTGCTCAGTGGGCTTGCATTGTGAAGCAAGCCAGTGTGAATCAGTGACTAATTTAACTTGGATTCCCTCCCACGCTGTTGTCTGCCTGCAATAAGGGAGGGTCAGATGCCCAGAGGTTTCAGTGGACTTTATATTTCAGGCTTTACCAGGAGCTGAATGTGGGGAGAGACATACAGGTCAGAGGTAGTTAAAAGCTTAAGAAGTGTTCCTTTTATCTTCATTCTGTATGCTACAGGGGGCTTCAGTAAGGTAGTTGGATATGGAAGTCGGTGTTCCACTTTTCTCCATTTTTTCCGTGCCATTCTTGGCATGGAAGTGAAGCTGGTAAGGTATTTTATTCCCAATGCTGTTTACTTGAAAGCTAAATCCCCCCTCCAAGGTTATGTTATATTTGCTCTTTAGTGGAAGTGCAAAATGCATTAGATAGGGTTGAATGCCTCGCACGCAGACATGCACACACACATACAAGTATGTTTTGAATTGCCTTTTTGCAGTAGGACAAGACTTCTGGGTTGTTTGTCACTGCATCTGTTTTCGTTGGTGGGCTAATATCTGCTTTATACCTACTACTCCACAGTGTCACTGAAGAGAAGGGGAGGAATTGTAGCCTTCTGAGTTTTCTCTCTCAGTGGTAATGCTTTTCTGGTGACTGCCTGCGTGCTAAATCTTGAGTAGCAGCACCCTTGTGTTGTGTCTGAAGTCCAGCCAAAATCTGGATATAATGGATTCACTGGATTAGATTGTTTTAATGAGCATTCAGAAGAGTGAGAATCCATACGTGGGGTCCCAAATGACAGTGACAGTCATGCAGAGAGGATGTATCTAGGAATAAAAATGTATGCTTGTTCATCTGAGATTGTGCCTTTTAAAGAGCAAACCTGCATGGAGTGTGGGACCCAGACTCTTGTCACTGGTGTAGTACTGCTGACGATCATCTGACCTTAAACTGCATGGAGAGATTTTGCTGGGTGCAAAGTCGTGGTTGTCGTAAAATCTTGTGCACTTGCATCTGTTTCAGTCAGCTTCCTGCATGCTTATGGCTGTAAATCGGATCATTTACACTAATGATGGTGGCATGCTGTCATGGCTCAGTAGGAAGAATTATTTAATATTCATGCTCTATCTTGGGTGCTGACAAAGAATCCATTATTCAGAACAGCCAGGGGTGTTTTACAGGAGAATAGCTGAAGATGTTAACATGTAGGGTTCAAAACTGGGCAGGGGGGGGTTCAAAAGCGTACAGCATTATCACTCACACAGTGATTTTTCAAACCCAGGCTCTCAAAGGTAACCACCCATCTAAAAGCCCGAGCATCTAAAAAAGTGATATTATTTGTCAGAGTATGAACCAATTTTGAAATGAATGAAACATGGTTGCTAGGAGGACAGAAGGAGGAAGACAGTGTCTTTTGTTGTAGACAAGAGCTATGGTCCCACTTGATAAAAGATATTTGCCCAAGGAGTTATTATTCTGCATGGCTTCCCTTAAAATAAACTAGCTTCCTCAGGTCGTATTCAGTCATAGTTCATCTCCATAGTACAAGGCGCACATTAATTAATTACAAGAAAATATTTTCTCAAAAAGCAAATATAATATTTCTTTTTTCTTTTGTTTTTAAGTTTTTGAGTTGCAGGTCTGTTTTTTAGGCACCTTCATCAATAAATCAGAGCTGAAGGGAAGCTAGGAGCATTTGGATTCATCTCTTCATTAAGGCACTATTAATTTTCTGGTCACGTCGTGCTATTTAAAGTGTAATGAGGCCACAGATATGAACTGCAAATCCCAGACAGCTTGACGTAGGATAGCAGCATTACGTGAGGGTAGGGTAGAGGTTTAGCTTATAAACCCTTTCAAACAAACCTGTCCAGCAACTGCCAAATTAAAGTGTCTGTGGTGATCCCGACCTAATCTTCCAAAAGCCGTTTTCAGCAGGTTACTGATGAGCTAGGAATACAAGTTATGTGGCACGCTGGGTTACCTATGGATGTTGAAGTGGATGCGCTCAACCAAAACCATTCAGACTGTCAAGAGCATCAACTAATCCTGCTGGAACACTTGCCAGCACCCCAGCTAAGTACGCACACTCGTCACGGTGATCGGAGAAGGGACGGGTCACGGGTGCTAGCAGGGGATGCTGCAGCCTACCTGAGCAGGCTGATGATTGAGTGTTTCTGCTAGCAGCCCTGCCAGCCCTAGAAGCTCCAGGATCAGTAAGACAGAGCTTGCAGGGTGCTGCATGACTCCCATGCAGCCAGCAAGCTGCAGAAGTCTTTCTGATATTTAGAAGAAATGGAGCTAGGGGGTTGAGAGTTACGGATGGTGCATGTGGATGTAGACGTGTACGTGCTTGAGAGAGATTGCATAAACCATTTTTTTTTCTCTTTAGTGCCTCCCAGCCCATCACTGCCTTTCAGTGTTCTCACCCAGGAATATGATGGATCTCTATTCAGCAAAGCCACAAGTTATCTCACATAGCCTCTCCCTTTTCTGAGTCTTGGCAGAGCAGCATGGTTTCTTTTTTTTTCTTGGCTGGGCGAGCCATGTTCTCAGCTTTCCTGTAGTGTTTATGTATGTGGGTGGGGATGTGGGCAGGGTCGGGGATGGGAGTTTACGGTACATAGTAGTGACATGAGATCCAACCACTGCCAATGGCATTTTCAAGTACTGATTTAAGAGCAAAAATGTATAGAACCAGCAGAAAGAGATTTAGGCTGTGTGTGGTCCTCGATGACTAAGAACCAAACGGTTTCTCCTCTCCTACCCCGTATGCAGAAACACATAAGGGTTGCCAGCGTGTGGCCTGGCTTAGTTGTTCTACCTGGGTGAAATTAACAGTGACTGGTGCTGTTATCGCCCTGTCTGTGTCTAAAGTAGTTCTCATACACAAATTGGTGAGCGTGCCAGTGTGGCACAGTGAAAAATAGCCCGGAGTGACTGCCGGAACAGATGCCCGGTTGGTGTCAATCAGCAAAGCTATTTGGTAAGCTGGGCGCTCAGCTGACTTTTGTGAGCCGTCAGAAGAAAGCAACAACATGCTGCAATAGCAACCAGCGTGAGCGGTGTGATTGCACTGGGTAGGTGAGCCCCTCACAAACGTTTAACAGACGGTCCTAACTTCTCTGTTTGTGGCAGGTAAGCAATCGGCCTGGCTGTGAAGTTAGGAAGATCGTGCCCACTGAGGTTTGGGATGGGTGTTAACACTGACCTTTAATGGGCATCGATTAAACGAGTGCTCAGTGCAGATCGGCACCAAATCTAATTTAGTCATTCATTTGTAACTTTTTAATTGTAGTGGTTTTGTATAAGTATGTCTGTTTTCTGACTAGTATGTATTACCTTGCCTATGTTGACAGTGCATGAGAATCGGGTCCAGGAAAGCTACTCGGGTCAGGAAATTGAAGCTGTTTCTTTTGAGCTGTGTCCTGGTTCCCTAGGACAGAGTCTTCCTCTTTTCTAAATATTCAGCTTCCATTTGGGCACAAAAAGTTGTGACCAATTAGGGCACGTTATTCCCTTCTCCTGCTGTTAAATTCTCTTCAAACCAAAGTCATTTAAGTGGGTTCTGTGGAGTTGTACAGTTGTAACAAAGAACAGGCTTTTTCCATCTGGGATAGGTAGAGCATGTGCTTTGAAGTTCTCTTGGGGAAAAAAAATCAAACATTCAAAATAAAGGTAAGCTTCTATGCATTGAAATCTTGACAGTGGTCATGTAAAATCCTAGTGATTCATAATAGAAACATGGCGTTCCTATTCTCTGTACTTGCAGTGGATTATATTGGGGGGTTCTTTCTCTGTGGGATTTAGGGATGAGGTAATGGCCTTATCGCTGAATTCCCGAGCCTTTTCTGAGGTTTGTTCTGCAACTGCAGTATTCACTAAGCACATTTTTCAAACTGTACCTACAGAGATGAAGTAGGATAGAGAGAAGATAAGGTGAAATTAGATATTGAAGATTGCATTCCAGGGCAAGAGCTGTTCTGCCTCTGCATTCCACAGTATTTTTGGTGGTGTTGATTCCGTTTGAATTGCTGCAACCTTTCTCTTCACAGGGTGAAGAATTAGTTCACTTAGATGGGAAGTGCTGCCCTGAATGTATTTCAAGTAATAGTTACTGTGTTTACAAAGAACATACCAAAGCTGTGAGTATCCTGGTACTTTGGAGCACGTAGTAGTGAGTTCTGCTCTTAAAGGTTGGGAGTAATTGGCTCTCCCTCTCCAGTTCTGAGAAGGATGTTGTTCGCAAGTGTAGCAGAAAAATAATCCATTAATATTGTCTGCAGACTGCTTTTACAATCTACAGAACGCACTTGTTTATAACTTGTGCATCTGCTGCAGAGTTTAAGCTTGCCTTGCTTTCCTTTATGTGGTATAATCAATCATTTCCCTTTAATATTTAATATACATACGCATAGGTTTCCTGCACATCTCATGGAGTTCAAGATGCCTGGCTTCTGTCCTATCAAATAGAGGCTGCATAGCTGGGGCAATGTACGGCTTTCTGCCTATGTGTCCCACTGATTATAATCTTTACTGCAACGGGAGTCCGTTATTTCATGAATATTTTCAAGGAAGTTTCTTTCGGAGGTTAAAGGAAGCGTTAAGTATCTTGGTTTAAATATACCAGTAATGGACTTTCCATTGCTCTGACAGATGAGGACTGGAGCTAATAGCTGCTATTTGCCAGCAGATGTGAGAAATGGGAAGTTTAATGCTGTTTTGTTTTTTTTGAATGCTGATACTTCCCTTTCCTTCCTCAGAACTCACTCTGTCTGACCCAAGTGAGGTAAAACGTACTAAGGTGTCGGGTTTATTCCAGTTTGTGCTTTCTCTCTTTGAGGAGATGGACTGGCACAAAAGCTTCACGGGCATTTAATACGCTTGCTCTCTCTGATCTGCCTTTTGGCTTCCTCACGTGGTGCCGGCAGAGCCCCAGCCCCCGAGGGCAGCTTCAGTGGCCTTCGGAGCAGACCGAGGGGAGCAGATCGCGGGAGGGGAACGGCGGGTGCGGGATCTCTCCCCTCCATCGGACTAGTAAAAGCAGGCAGGTGTCAGGTGCGATGGGTCGTTCTAAAGCAAGCTGGCGATACCTCTTCATCTCCGTGGTGTTTCAGCCGGCCCTTGGTGATGGAGAAGAAGGTAATAAAAGAGAGGAGGAGCGGAAGTAAAATACTGTCAAGGTCAGAAGGAGATTCAAAGTGTGACAAAGAAGTCATTATGCGCAGACGTAGATTCAGACGGAGGACAGATTGCGGGGACCTGTCTGTTCAGATACAGAGCAGATCCAAGCGCTTGTTACCGGGCTGTGAAAAAGAAGTGGACAAGTGAGGCAGCAAAATTTGGCAACAGGAGAAAATGCTTTGAGTCGGCGAAGACGAAGGGAGGTGAGGAAGTAGAAAGGACTTACTGCTAACTGAAAAACACCCTCCTTTGGAGGGAGTGCTGAGAGGGAATGCATTCAGGCGTTGGCGGGCCAAGGGCTCTCCTCAGTAGGCGCTTTGCAGGCTGCCTTACTCTGGAAAGGCAAAGAGGGCAAGGGGGTTAATGGTACAGCGGCACGCAGTCCCACGTCGGCAGGCCTCGGTGCTGAAACAGTCCCAGAAATGTTTCATTTACTACTAGCGCTGATGCAGCCTTGCAGTTTACCCAGGGATTTCTGTGCATAGCAAAAACGCCTTGTGCAAAGCCTTCCCTTCGCTACTGATGCTGCCCGTTCGGTCTTTCTTGCGCAGAACGGAGAGAAGTGGGAAGAAGGACCGTGCGAAGAGTGCGAATGCCGGGAGGCGGAGGTGACCTGCTTCCAGCGCTCCTGCCCGCCCTGCCCGCCGGGCAGCCTGGCTGTTGAGGCGAAGGGGGGCTGCTGCCCGCACTGCGAGCCAGGTACGGACCCAGGGTCGATCGTTTTCTTACCGTCGCTCGTGTTGGGTGGGAGCGTGTGCGTCGCACGCACCTCTGGCGCAGGGGTTGTTCCGGCGTCCCTGCCGCCCTCGCTGCCCCAGTACCAGTCTGATACCTGCGTTGAACTTTAACTTGTCTTCAGTTTGCAGTTGCTAATTAACTGGTCTCCGTGTAATTTAATTAGGGTTCCTAGAGAGGTTTAGGGCTCCATCCAGAGGCTCCCACTGAGTTCCCCTGGTTTAAATGATAGCTTTCCTTGGGGTTGGTGTTTCGGAATTGTTTTGTCTTTCTGATTTTTCTTCAACGTGAGTTTCATAAGGCAGAGGACTGCTCCTTTCTGATTCTTAGCATGGGTTTTGGAGTTTACTATTTACTCCTGATTATTTCTGGGGAGTGGAAGGAAGAAAGAACCTGCTTACACCGTTACGCCACAAGCTCACCTGGGGCTGAATGGCTGCCAGTTAATAACTGTTTGGAAAGATTAGGATACCTTTAGCTTATATGTTAATTTTGCATAGAAATTCATTTTTCTCCAGGATATTGTCATTCTCCTTGATTTACATTTCATAGTTGTTAAGCTTTAGCTGTGGTTTGCTAACTTTTCATGTTGGTAGCTCTTCTTGTTGCATTCATAGAACCTTGGTTTTATCAGAGTGCTCCAGTTAATGTTTTATCTCAGTAAAAAGAAAATAGCTTCACAGTTTAATTATGCTGTCATTTGCAGGAGTGCCTTGGCACATTTGCCATATTAATGTTTTAAAGCTTGTTATTTACTGCATGCTAATGAAAATGCAAAGCACTACAAGTTGAAAAGGGAAGAAAATTGGTTTTGGACAGTTCAGACAAAATTGTCCTGGATTTTCGAAAGGGAACAGCATCTGCACAGGCTCCTAAGGAGGGGACAGATTATCAAGTGCTCTCAGCGCCCATCTGTTCTTCTTCTTATCAAGAAGTGCCACTGTGTACTGGTTACCCTTGCAAATCTGGCCTCTTCGTTTCGCTTCCGTAACGGTAGCATTTTGGAAAATACAGGCTTTGAAGTCACGGCATTGAACATACAGAGCCAAACTTGCATTTTTGTGTCCTAAAAGGTGAATGGAAATTTCATTTACTGAAGCTTGCTGTTTTCCCTCTGTCTTTTTCTGTGTTGCACTGGATGGAATGAGAAACAAATGCAAAATCCCGCCTGTGGCAGTTCAAGCTGTGAGCCCGGAGCATCAGTCCCTAACGCATCTGCTTCGTTAAAGCCAGTAAAAATTTATTGCTGCTTCTCACAGATGTGCTGGGGGAAGCAGGCAGAGAGAACCCATTCATTCGCAGCCAGCGTAAAGCATCTAGCCCTGAGCAGAGCTGTATTTTTGTGAAAACCAGCAAATATGCCCTCTCACTGTGAACATTTGGGTTGGAGCGGGGGGGAACTTTTGTACCTAGCGAAAAATTGTTCATTCCATACCTCTCCACGTAGTCGGGTCAGTGTCAGACTGGAAGTGTGGGTCTGCGTATACCTTTGGAAAGTTACTGGAAAGAAATGGATAGAGACAGAGCTTCCTGTTCATTCCTCCTGTT
The DNA here is from genome assembly GCA_013400535.1 of Scopus umbretta. Taxonomy (NCBI): domain Eukaryota; kingdom Metazoa; phylum Chordata; class Aves; order Pelecaniformes; family Scopidae; genus Scopus; species Scopus umbretta. The sequence goes on from VZTL01015348.1 coordinate 10,286, forward strand.
TATCACTGTGGATTCATTGTTAGCTTCAACTGCGTGTCTTCTGTAGCTCTTGATTCCTGATTCTTTCCTTAGGTACGTTTCCCTGGACACTTGCAGGTTATTTAGTGTAAATGAAGGAGAGTTTTCAGCATTGGGATCCTTTTTGCTGACTTGTCAGGAAGGAGCAGACACCTTTCCTTCCAGCAAGCTGAAGTAGCTCGGTAGTAAAGGGGAAGCGGGCCTTCTCTTGGCCTCTGCAGAGAGAGAGCCGTGCCGTTTGAGAAAATACCTGTGCTCAGGAAAGGATTGCTGCGGTGCTGTGACTTAAAGCTTTTGACCGGAGGGGGAGCGGTCTGCCACCTGTACTCTGACCTGGCATGGATGCGGTCTTGATTTTATTGCAGTTTGACTGAAGGAAACTCAAATTCAGGTTGTTTCGGACCAGGAATTCCTCATGACTTACGATTTTTACTGCTGAGAAGCTATGTGGACAATGAATATCCTTTCTATCAATAGTCTAGAAAATCCGAGTCTGTGCAATAACTTCTCACATACTAGAATACAGCAATATCGTAGTTAGCCCCTTTCATGCAGTCTTGGAAAAGAACCCACTCCAAAGCTAACACACCTCGAACCGCCAACAGAAATAAGGAATACATTTCACTTTGATTTTGGAGTATGCATTGTTTCGTGCCTTCCTGATTGAAAACACTGCTGATGGTTTTTACCTTTGTGTCTTTTCTTTGTGCCAGCTGAATGCCACCCAGACTGTTTGACCTGCTCTCGGTCCTTTGATCACTGTACCGCCTGCCGAGACGCAAGGAGACGGCTGCAGAACGGGCGCTGTGTGGAGACGTGCGAAGTGGGCTTCTACCAGGATGGAGGGACTTGCTTAGGTAATTGCTGCAAGGGGTTATGCCCGTCAGATGACTGTCTTCTCCGTGGCTTGCTGTGCTTTTGTTTGTAGGATCCCACAGGCTTATTATAAAGAGATTGCCAGGCTTTCTTTGGAAAAGCATTCAGGCGCATACCGAGTAGTAACCATGGGCTTAAGCTTTCAGGAGGTTTCAGGTGGAAGCCCCTGGAAATTGCAAGTTCTCAAACTCTTTTGCCAAAATGAGGCAAAATCGTCTCCTTTTATCAGAGCAGGGGAGTCTTGCTGCATCAAGACGTTTGGGATTAATACATCGTTCTTCTCTGTTCTTTCTCTTGGAAGCCTGCAATGAAACATGCTCAGCCTGTACCAATGGATTTGAGTGCTCCTCGTGCCAGACGTCCCTGCTAATGAAGAACGGGCAGTGTGTGACTTCGTGTGGGAAGGGATACTTTCAGGATCAGCTCCTCTGCCGAGGTAACTCAAAGCCAAAAAGGCTGCAGTACTTTGCGACAGCAAAACAGCAGACAAAAGCTGTACCCAAGCTACTAGATATACTCTCTGTTGAGGGATCTGCTGTTGACTTAGGTGTTAATGTTCACCCTAGAGTAAAGGAAGGAGTGACCAGAGGAACTAAGTCATACAGTGTGAAATTGATTACTGGTTGGGGAAATATCCATTAAAATTCCTCAGCAGATCAGTTCTGTTGGTCTAAAACTCTCTGCTTTTGAAGACTGCGTTTTTTCACCACTGTCCTCTTTCAATTCAGAATTTTCTTTTGGAAATGTGACTGTGGTTTCTGTGGTGTTAAGGGTACAGAGCAGGATGTATGCACTCATTTTACTAAGGATGTAACACCTTGAGCCGTGCCTGGCAACCTGATCTGTGGGGGTTTTCTTTGAGTTCAGTGCAGACTAACTGCAGTTGTTAATGCCAGACCTTTTCAGGAGACGTTACTTTGAAGTGCATAGAAAATTGCTTGGAGGGATGGGGGATTGGTAGAACTCAGAAAAGTGCACAGAAAATACTTTTTGGAATGTTTTTTTTCCCTTTGTTTTGCCATTCATTTGTTTCCTATGGTGTGCTCTTCCTGACAGTTGATTTGACTAACTGTTCTCAGGAAGCATATTTACAAAGCAAGTTAGTCATTCTATAAAACACTGAGATGTGTCTAAAACCTATGTGTTAGTGATTGGAAAGACTGAGAGTAAGATTGTGAAGTTACAGTGGTTTTATCTGATGGAAGTATGATAGTGCTTATATGAGCTTCCCCTGCTCCTTTGAAATATTGGTACTCTTCCCAAGCTGGTTTTAAAACGTGACAGTTTAATTGTCTTCTCTAAAGTTAACACTTTTCTCCTCTTGATGTTGGCCTTTTTAGAAGGCTTCTAATTATTTCTGCAGCTCTAATTCAGCAAAGGGGTGGAGCACATGCTTAACTTCTTGAACCATCGCTTTAATTTCTTTGGAACTAGCTCTCCTGCTTCAAGATAGGCTTAGGGCTTTTGGCAGATTTCAGGGGGAAAGCACTTTAGATTCTAAGTCCAGCTTGCTTTTTGGAAGTGGTTTGCCTTTGACCATTCAGTTTAAGTTTTGAAACTCTGAAAAACCTCTGTCCTCCTGCAGCAACTATAGCCTAGGGCCCCACTGTGCTTGTATAAGTAGAAAAGAGAGACCCAGTCCAAAAGAATTTATAGACTTAAGTGTCAAATAATCTTCTACTTCATTTGGTTTTATTTTACCATTTCCTTTCCAGCTGCTCCTAGTGTTTTAATTGGCAGTGCCCATGTACTGCTGAAGCAGTAGGGAAAGGCTAATGTTTCATTTTATTACTGGTTTGTAGGTTACTGATTGCACAGTCCATCCAAATTTGCAGTCACGCGTGCTTGTAGCTGAAAGTTGCTGGGAAAAATTGTTCCTGTTTCCTCAAGGGAATTAAACCAATTTGCTTTAGTTCTGCCTGGCTGCATTTTCTGCATAAAGTCAAACCAGTGGAGAAAGTCTTAAATTTCAGATACAGTCCATAATTCATTGCCATTCACTCTTTCTTTGTACGCTCTTTACTTTTACAAATCTCTGATCCGATGAGCCTTAGACTGTTCAGAAATATTTTTCTCATAATGGTTTTAACATCTGCAATAAGCAGATGTTCCAAAATCACAAAAAGGATGAACTAGACCGTGATAATTGCTATAGTTCCAGTAAACTTCCTCTTGTGGAATTTGCTCCGGAGATGAAAAAGACCTATAAGACCAGGTTTCTTACTCCATCCTGTTGTTGAAATAGCACTGTCTGTATTGTAACAAACCGCAGTCTTTCCTTTTGTTCATGTTTTATAACAACTGCTCTAATTGAATCTATTTTGAATTTTGGAATGCAGTTTGATCTCTGCCCTGTTTTAATCTTACACCAGGGTTGTTTCCTGCCTCCGTCCCTCCACCTACTTCTGTAAAGCATGAGAACCATCAAGAGAAAGCAAAGTTGAGAACTAAAGGCCACAGGTTCAGTTACGTAGCAGTGTGTTTAAAGATCGTGGATCAGTTTGTATCAGGCTTAGAGCAGAGTGGTAGATGAAGTCTTCCTTGTCAGAAATAGGCTGTGGAAACAGTTAAGAAACACCCCCATCAAAGGCAAAGCAGAGGGAAGCAAAAATCAGAGATGTCTGCCTGGTAGAACAGGAGGGCTCGAAGGACTTGCAGTGTTCAGTGCTCTCGCTGCATTTTTCAAATTTAATTATTGATGTTTTCAAGATTATTCAAAAGCCTAGTCAGAACTCAAGTGTTTCTGCTTTGATCTCCCAAAATGTGAATCTTGAAATGTGTAACTTGATGCGAACAGACCCAGCTCACTCCGTAGCAAAGCGCTTTCATTTTTATTCTCGACCTGTTGGTTTTCTCTGCTGTATCCCGGCTGCGGAGGCTTGCCTTGAGAATAAATGACTGAACGTGACTAAGCTGAGCTTGCCCAGCTCACGGTGAGGAGGGCAGGTTAGAGGTGGGTAATGGTACCCCACGGTGCAGAGCGGTTGAACCTCTCTCTGCTTTCCCAAAGCCAAACCGTGACTTCTTACTGTGTTCTTGCTGGGATGCCGTTTGCGTTAGCCCTCCCGCTGTCATCAAACCTGGGAGTGTTATACCTGCACTGATGCAGATGAGAGACACTTTGGTGAGTGGATCTTTGATGGGTTCCCTGACTTCTGGTCAATCATGAAAGTACAGAAACATCGCTTCGCAGCACTTCTCATCTTCTAAAAGCCTGGTCTCGTGTCACTTCTGTGTGACTCCTGCGTTACACCCCTGCAACTCCTGAGAAACAGCAGAGAAAAAGACCCCTTGGCTCAGGAGCCGCTGGGGTGCTCTTCCTTTAACCAAGAAACGAGACGCTGGAAGTTTCGTCCGTTTTAACATTGATTTTCTGGAACAACTTGCTGCAGCTTAATGAATACCCTCGTGTCAGCTGAGGCAGAGTAATTGCACACCCTGTTGCAAATGGAAGGTCAACTATATTCTTTTGAACATCTTCCCTTCAGCAGCAGCGTCTGGTTAAGCTGCAGGGTTTTCAATAGAACTCCAGTATCCACACTGAAGGGGGGAGGCAATGCAGAATGTCCCCTACTGATGTGACCTGAAGATAGCCAGGAAGGGTGAAAACAGTTTCCTGGCGATGCAGTCGCTTCTGTTGATTTATTTGCACACAGCCACTTAGTTGCTATAGGCAAAGATGGTTTAGCTGACAGTGGCTCATGGAATGCTTCCATTTTTTCCCCTGCTTTTTCAGTGGAGTTAGTGACTGGCTGCTTGGGTGAGGAGCAGCTGCTGAGCCTGGCAGTGATCCAGTGCTGAAAGAGCCAAAGCAGGCAGGGTGTGCGTGAATGGGTATAAGCACGGGGCAGGAATGGGTTGGGGCTGCTGTCCCATCCACATGAACCCAAGTCCTACATGTTGGAGGTCCGTTGCTTACAACCTCAGCTGCAGTTGTACCATCTGATGGCAGAGCGGAGATATTGGCTGGGATTTAGTAGCTGCTGGGCTTGTGACAAAAAAATCCTCAAGACATGTGAAAATAAATTGTCTGGTGCCTGTCGTTGCAAGCACGAGAAGTGAAGGATTGTACCTGTAGGAGCATGAATCGGGCTCTGTGTGTTTGTCACCTGGAGACTGGCAGCTGATAACTCCTGGAGGCTCTTGCCACCTCGCGTACAGAAACGGCTGTGTCAGAGGAGTCTGTGGAGCCTGTTCCCGGGGAGGGCCTGCGTAGCAGAGCTGGTGATGGGAGCAGCGCGTGAGAGCTGAGTCTCTTGCTGCAAGCATATTTTTTTGTTGGCCCACCTTAGGAGATTGTTACCGGTCCTGTACTTTGAGTCGTTTGCACTGCTTCCAAATGCTTAAAGTGGCTGTCTTGCTAAAAATCGGGCTGCATTCTTTCTCCTTTCCTTCCTTTCTTCCAAACTCTGCTATTTAGATCCCCTCCCTTTCTGTCCCTTTCTGTCCCAGTGAAGCCATTTGGGCCTGCTCTCTGTCTAGTCGCTTGGCATTCAGAGGATCTGTTTCATACCAGTTTGCCAAATTCACTGCAGCTCCTCAGAAGGTCTGATGACCTCTGGTAGGTTATACCTCATCTTTACTTCTCTCACTGTAGCCTTTCCATAGCTGAGATAGCACAGAAGTCATCCCCCGTCGAGGAAGACATGCAATTTTAACACAACAGCTGCCTCACTAAAAGACTTGAAAGCTGCTGTGATACCCAGGAGTGGATTTGCAGGGTCTTTGCCAAGGGCTGGTGGGAGCCAGCTGGGAACGGGAGAGAGGGAGTGAAGGAAGATCTTAAACTCCTCCAGCCTGCAGACTGTGCTGGTTTGTATCAGTACCTGGCTTGAGTCTAGACATTACAGGTTACCCCACTAGAAGGGTGACACTGGGAGTGCTCTTAGCCCACCTTGTCTAAAACACCCTTCCTTCTTGTCTCGCTCCCTTTCTTGGTGGCTGTGTTTAGAGCAACGTTTGTGGCGAGTTTCTTTTGGCAGCAGAGCTTGGGGGTGGGCCGGGCTGGCCTGTCTGCTGCCCTATTAGCCCTACGGCCACGTGTCCGTAGAAGGCCTTAAGAGAGCCAGAGCCAGAAGGGAAGGCGAGCTGGGAGGGGGTTTGTTTGCTCTGCAGTTAGCTGTGGGCAAGGACAGTGCCGGTGGTGACAGAAGGCCAGCAGAACAGCCCTGCGCGCACTGTGGCAGAGGGGCAATACTGCTGGGCACCATCTCCAGAGGAGAGCCTGGGATGTGGGTCCAGCCATGCCAAAGACCTTTCCAGCCTGGGTATTGTTTATGGTAGATGACTTACATCCAGCAAAACGTGTGGTGCCAGCAGGTGGTGAGGACATTATCTTGACCTACACAGAGGGACAGCTTGTGGCAGCTGCTTGAGAGAAGAGACTGACGTGAGGATGTGCTCGGGAGCACTTGGACTAGTGCGGGCAGCAAATGGTGCACGGTAGGAGCCAAAGCATGTTTGCCCAACTGGCCTGGCCTTCGTCAAAAGTGCATTTTTAACACAGCTTTATGCAAGGCTGCCTGTTTAGAAACAGAGTTTGGAGGCCAGGCTGCCAGGAGAGAAAAGTGTCTCTTGGGAAGAGCAGCATCTCCAGAAAGGACTTGAGAACTTTCCAAATAACTGGGTGTGTTCAGATGTGTCCACATGTTGAGGTAGGTTAGCAGCGAGGGGGTCAAGCTGTGCAGTGGGAAGTCCACAATTAGAGGATCCGAATCCCGGTGTGCACTCTTCCAAAAAGAAGTTGTAAGTTAGAGTGAGCTCAGAGAGGAGAAAAACACTCACGGCTGGAAGGTGAAGTGAGGACATTTCAGTACTTAGGAATTTACAGCATGAACTCATACTCTGCAGTTAACTTCCGAGTGTAGAGAAGTGCTGTGAGAATCATGCAAGCTGGAATGAGGTGCAGCTTTTTATCAGCAAGGGAAATTATCGACTGGAGCAGAAAAGTGTGCACAATCTTCACCTCAGGATGGGGCGTTTGGTATTCATCGTGTTGTGATTCAGCCACAATTAGATGCACTCGATAGTGATGATGGCACTTGCCGTAGGAGTCAGGGGGAAGATCCTTGTGGGTGCAGGAGGCCTAGCGTCCGTATGAGACACTCCTCACAAAGGAATGTTCAGGAACTAGAAGAGCCACAGCATTCTGCAGAGATCAGGAATAAAGTGGGGGAAGAAGGTGGTGCAGGAAGGTGAGAAGGGGGAAAGCAAAGAGCTAGTTACAAGGCAATAGAAGAAGATGAGAAAAGGGAAAATAAACAAAGGTTCCTTGTGGACAAGGAACATCCGGAAGGTCAAAGGACAATGTGCTGGGAATGAACTCAAATGTCCCGTGCCTTAGCCCCCTAAAAATTCCCTTTGCTAACCCCACACATGTCATGTCACATCTCTGTGTTTCAGTTCCCTCCTGAATGGAGATGGATGTGGGTGGAGGTGGTAAGACTTCCCTGCCTTGGGGAGCGGTGAGATCCACTAAGATGGGGTGTTTATCTTACGCTGTGCAGGGTGACTCACATATAAGCACAAACATAGGTGCTCCATCTCATTAATTAACAAACCCGAGAGCAACTATGGCCTCAAGCAGACAGAAGCAGCATAGAAACCATGCAAAACAGGAGTGAGACGGGAGTGGTGGTGATCACTGGTTTGCTGTAAACTTGCTTACGGCTCCCTGGATTGCAAACACTTTCACTCTCGCCTGTTATTGGGAAGAGAGTGAATGGTCTCTCACTGAGGGGGTTTATTTAGGCAGGAAGGTGTTTGCTTTTGTCACTGTTCTGTAGGTAAATGTGCTCTTAGTTCCATGGATCAGCTGCTGCTGTGTCCGCTGGTTCCTGCGTAACACTGAGACTACTCGCAGATGAGTTTTTCTGGGGTGGTGCAACTGTAGACGTGTTTGTGGATACAGGGCAAATGTCAAAAAGTTCTGTTCTCTCCCACCTGCCACGCTCTGGGAGCGCAAGCACGTACCTGCCTTATTGTGAAATAATAAATTTAAGAACATATTTGGGTGTAATCGAGAAGAAAATCTACCAGCTAAAAGAACGGTAATTTGCGCAGTTCCTGCAAGCGCTGGTAGCGCAGGATTTAACATGAGTCTGCATCACAGATTTCATAAAGAGTAACCACAGCGGGCTGGATTTCTCCCACAGCTAAACTTGTACAGTTTTGAATAAGATGACTCTTTCAACAGCTGTTTTGTGAAGCAGAATTGATCTCCATACAGTTATTAGTTTAATTGTAAGACATCTTCATGCTTGAGGCTCACTCTGTTCTGCCAGTGTGTTCCTGTACCCCGATGCCACAGAGAGGGGATTTATACTGCCTGCATTGCAGGAATGTGATACACTTCAAGATTATCCGAAACATTACTGTGTCCCAGCCACGGTACGTGGCTCAACCAGAGAGAAAAGTAGCTGGTATCTCAACTCAGTGAGGGAATGCCCCTTCTCTTCTGCTGGCCATGTCAAGGAGAAGACATGCAGTGCCCGCTGTACTGGACCTGGAACCCGCTGCCCACCTTTCCCCAGGAATTACTCAAATCTGAGGACGTGAGGATTTCTGCCCTGCCCGACTAGATTGACCAACAGCCAGAAGATGGTTTCTTCTGCAGCAGCGCAGAGTCCTGGAAGGAAGGGCAGAAGGAGTTGTTTCTAGAAGTAGGCTGTCTTGGTTTTAATTTTGCAGGATCTCGATTGCAGCCCTGCAGCCTCATTCTGTGTTTGCACATGGAGCTGTGTTAATGTCAGTAGTCGCTGCAAGGATCTGATTGCAGATCTGTTTTTATAAGTAGCGTGGGATGGGATCTCTTCCCTGTTTCCCTTTGTGCTTGTACAGCCCCTAACGCCGGGATGAACAGGACTTAACGGTGTTACTAGCACTCCTCCTAGTCCGATTACAGCTCCAGAAACTGCTCTGATGTACACTGCATGTCACACTGCCTGTACAAAATGAAGCTGTAAATTGTACCCCTGACACGGCTTGGATAAAAGACACTAACATACGAAGAGCAGTGGTTTTTTGTTTTCTTTTCCTTTTCTGAAGCAGTGAATGCCTGTGAATTAAGGAACAAAACAGCAAAAAAAAAGTGAATTACTGCAAACTCTTCACTTTAAAGCGATGATTGGAAGTTGATTGCTTGTTAATCCTGCACCTTTCTTTCCTGCAGCTTGTCACGAGTCCTGTTCCTCATGTTGGGGTGCTGCCGAGAACAATTGCTTGTCCTGCAAAGACACATCACGCCTGCTAAAAGCAGGGCTCTGCGTGGCCAGCTGTGGCCAGGGATTTTATACGAAGGATGGCGTCTGCAGTGGTAAATACCTGTTTTCTGCCTCCAATTGCAAGAAGTTTGAGAAATGCTCTGCAAAAAAGGAATCAATATTTCATTGAGCCGTGCAGCAGCTGTGATTTTATTCATGTCTAAGAAGCCAGATGCACCTTGTGCATACATATCGAATGAGGAAGGCTGCTGTTTGTTTGTAAGATTATTAATTCATTTAAGCTAATCAGATGCTGAAAGGTTTAAGGTTTTTCCCCTCGCTGAACAGCTTGAAAGCCTGAGTTGTTTCTGAGGGCTTGACAAATCCATTTGTCTGCGGAAAGAAAAATGGCCTTTGCCAGCAGGTTTCTGTAAATTTGATTATAATTCAGCACCACAGTAACTAATACCTGCACAACAGATGAGACTTGGGAGCTGGGAAGGTTTGCTGCGAAAAGGGGAGGAGATGGCTGGAGGGAATTAAAAAGGCCTAAGTCAAACCAGATCATGAAGGGATGGCAAAATCTCAAATAAATAAAGAATCTAAAATTTGCCACAACCATTCAGGTCAAGTCTGAGTTTCTGCCGGCAGCCCCCTCCAGCTGCTTTGAAGGACTGTCCAGCATAGTTAGTAGAAATGACAGACGCAGGGGTTGTCTGTCTTCAGGCAGGTCTGTCTGAGCCACAGCTCGCTAGAGGGGCCTTAAAAGCGGGAGCATGTTGACAAAATTGTCGCTCTTCTGGCTGCTTCTGGATGAATTTCACTCTGACCAGGTTCCCCTTCGGTTCGGTTGATATCTATACCAGTAAATTTTACTCAGCTGTGTTTTGAAGTGTGCAGGCTTGGAATCTTAGATCTGTGGCTGAAAATCTTTTAAGCTCAAAAGGAAATTTAACCAAGATGCAGCTTGGCCATAATTGTGATTTTCGTTGCCAGTAATTTCTCAAAACTGCATGGCTGTTCCTCACAACCTCCAAGATTCAGGCCTTTCATCTTCTACCAAAAACATGCAGTTTGACAGCCAGCTGGAGAGCTGCAAGCTGTTTTAAAGGGAGGCTGTCTGACTGGTGAAAAGAATCTAAAATTGGTTGAGTAAAATGCTTGGCCCTTCTGAATATACAGCGGCAGTAGTGCTACTGACTTAGGGGAGCCAGAGGTTCAGAGTGCTCTTAGACAGCGGGTCAGTTAACTTCAGAACTGACTGCCTGGGAGAATATAGACCACAGGAGCTGACAAGAAACAGTAGCATGCTTGATTTTAGATGCATTTTCACACTTAAAACTTTGACTTGAAGAAAAGGGGGAGGGAGGGAAATTACAATTTTTCCGTCAACTTTTCTTCCATCTTTTGCTTCCTGAGCAGTCTGGTAACTGATGCTTGTCGTACAAAGATAGGTAAAGATTTATGAGATGGATTTCATACCTGAAATTGTTCGGAATGGTGCTCCCTGTTCACAGACTGTTGGTGATCAGGAAACACATGCTACGTTATCGGGAGGGCGTTGTGTCAGGAGTGGAGGGCGTGCTGGTGTAGACCCATTTCTGGTATTTGTACTTACTCAGAGTCCAGATGGGATACAGGTCCGTGAATACGTGTCTGCACTCACCCGTCTACCTCCGTGAACGTCACTACTTATTCCAGGGAAGTGCGAGAGTTACTTGTGCTGGAGAGGAGTGTTTAAAGATGCCTTTCTGACAAAGGAAGGACAAGGCATGGCTTGGCTTACTGTATTTTGTCGGTGTGCCCATGTTGATGGCTCTGTTGTCCGTTGCTTATTGCGTTAACGAGCTGTCCTCTTTGGCAGCTTGTGACCAGTTCTGTGAAGCATGCTATTCAGACCAACCCAGGTGTTTGACCTGTGCTTCAGATAAGTTGTTACATGACGGGAAGTGCATTTCGGAGTGCCCGGACGGATATTTCCCAAGTAGCAATGGAAGATGCAGAGGTAAGAGGCATATTTGTGTGACCTTTTCTAAAGCTCTCAAAGCACCCTCCGCATGTTGTCCTTTTTTCCCCAGATGTTTACCCGTGGGGAGGGAATGTTAAGAGCACAGAAGTGGGCGCGGGGACAGGGAATTTGATTTTTTTGTTTTCTTTGGTTCACTTGTGACAGCTTGTTTTAAATAAGCTCTTTGTCTCGCGAAGCATATTAAGACATGAGGAGATACATATTCAAAACACTGTGTGAGTGAGAGTTATTACTGCTAGTAGTTATTAATACACATGCACTTCTGCGCTCATTAGCTCGCTTAGCTGAATATCATGCCAGCTGGGAGTTTTCACTGTTGGCTGGAGGAGGCTGTAGTCAGCAACACCACTCGCAAGAAGAAAAAAATGGGGTATTTCAGTTCCACGTGCTCTGTTTCTTTATCAGCTTGTCACGACTCATGCTCCACATGTGAGGGACCTCTAGCCACTCACTGCACCTCCTGTTCCTTTCCTCTGGCGTTGCGCCGGGGCCAGTGCCTGCAGGGCTGCGGAGAGGGTTTTTACCAGGATCACGATGTCTGCAAGGGTAAGCTATGTACTTGGAGTAAGTTCCCCAGCTGCTGTAAACCAGTGTATCTGTATTGACTTTTGTCAGGCTGTGCTCGGGAGTACCCAGCTACGATGCTGACCCTTTATTCTCTGCTGAACTGCTCAATGAGTAATTCCTGTGGTTGCCTGCTGATTGTTTCCTACTTCAAGAAAAAGCAAATTTTCTCAAATACTTTCTGCATTCACACCCTCAGGATATACTGATCGTGGGGACCTTTTTTCTCTATGCTGTTGAAATAAAGGAACATTGCTTCCAAGTTCTTCTTGACATGAGTTAAGAGGTGGATGAAATCCTACACACACGTAGTAGATTTGCTGAGACTGAGGTCATTTTTGCAGCAACGGAAAGCCTGAAAATTTGGAAGATGAATTTGTGCTTCCTATGAGCCCTTTGGACTGTCATTTCTTGCTATCTCTCCTAGTGAGATTGTGTTCACCATTGCGGTTCCAGAAATTAAAGGAAAATTGACTGCCTGTGGCAGAGTACTGCAGTTTTTTTCCCAACTTTATTCAAGAAAAGAGCTGTTTTTTGGGGGCGGGGGGGGGTGGGGGTGGAGATGTCAAAGTATTTTTCTAAAATCCCTGTTCCATTATAGAAAATACAGCACCCCGTCTGTTTGCGGAGAAGATTGCTTATCTTGTGAGTTGCTGCAAAGTGTATGCTCTTTGCTAGCTCTTTGAGTATCAGTCTGTCTACAGCAATACAAAGCTGGAAAAAGGAACGAACGGGAGGCTCCAAAGCGGTGTCTTCTCCCCGCTCGCTCTCCCACGTTTATGCCCAGGTTGTTGGGCTTTCTCCTTCTCTCCGAGAAAGCTGTCCTCCGAGCTGCGGCTCTGACTGCTCTCTTGACCTGTGCACAGGTTGCCACCCATCCTGCCGCACCTGCCTTGGCCCGGGGGCCTCTGCCTGCCTGCAGTGCGGGGCGCCGGGGGACGTGCTGCAGCCTCACCGGCTCGTGGAAGGAGCTGTACGCGGCCTTTGCCTCTCTCGCTGCCCACCCCAGTTCTACGTGGATCGCGCAGGAGTCTGCAAACGTGAGTAGAGGGTGGGAGCAGCTGTTCAAAGCCTTCGGCACAGGGCTGCACTGGATTTTAGGGGTTCAGGGCGATCTTGTGCGATGTTCGATTCTTATGTGCTCTGGGCTCCTGTGTTTGCCTTGTGACAGTCCTGAACGTTTAAAATCCGTAACTTTCAGAGTAGCCTATACTAGTACTTTTGAAGGAAAATATACCCTACATATAATTTGTGACCAAAGAATACAGGTGCTTTTTTTAAAACGACTGTGTTCAAGTCTGCACAGCTTAGCTTTCTTTTCATTGAAGTTGAGAATGTGATTTTTACCATCGACTTATTTTGAAGCAGGATCAATCCTTAAATCCTTTTCAGAAAAGACTGAGCAGTCTCCTTATTAGCCCTTGGAGCAGGTCAAGACATCCCACAGCAGTCTTTTCTTTTGAGGAAGCTCTTCTGATACATGCCCTGCAGCACAGGTGCCATCACTGCTCCTGAAATACCAAGTAGGAAGCATTTCCATGAAGGCTGGAGTTTGGAAAAGAGGCTAACGTGGTGTGCACTGGGGATACATGCGCTTTGCCGCCGCTTTGAGAGAAAACTGTTGTGGACTTTAGCGAAGAATTTTTACTGGGTGGATCAGCAAGCCACTCTGGCTGGCTGGCTGGAGCTTGTGGCAGCTGGTGTGGGTGTCTGTACAACAAACATATTGCAATATCTTGAAAATAACGCGGACAGAAGCAGGCTGAGAGGTCAGACTGAATGTCTTGTGCCGGCACAGCCCACCCTAAGCCTAGGAGAAATGATACTTTCAGAAATGGCAGTGATTTCACTGTGTGGAAAGACCAGTCATAGAGACAGTGACTCGACAGCGCTTAAGTAAAGTAATAGCCATAACAATAGCAACAATGCTACTGACGGCTGTTTCTTCTTGTTGAAAAAAGCATTTTCTAAAAGTGGACATAATTTAAAATCCATTTATTTTCATTTTATCTCTTCATCTCAGCTTGATAGAAAGAGACTGTACAGGCTCACTTTTTTTGCCTTAGGGGATCTTGAAAGAGGAAGAACTGACTTTTTTTTGGTGGAATGATTCTGTCTTTAACAGTGACCTACACAGACCGTGGAGTGTCCAGTGCGTTGGACAGGTTCCTGACAGCGTTAGTGTAGAGCCTCCAATCCACACAGCGGCCATTCCTTGGCAAGTAGTGGGTTTTCTTGGCCGAGTCCAGGTTACAGTATAGAAACTGAGTGAAGAAATCCGTATACCCCTGCCTCAAATGGGTGAAGAGACCTGTACAAACAGGCCTGAGCAGAGTTCGGTGACAGTGCTGAATTATGTCATTGGGCAAGAATGCCAGCACAGCCCTTCATGTTATTAGCTCTGCTGAATTAATAATGGCATTAGAATAGTAGTTTGATTTATTGCAGAAGGATGGGAAGATTCAAGATTTCAAACTTTGAGATACCCCTGTAAAATACTCATGCAAAGTTTGTAGATGCACCTTTTTGAAAAAGTGAACCCACAAGAGATGTGTGCCTTACCTACGTTATCAGTGCAGAACAGAAGCGTGTTCATATGTAGGTTAAAACGCTGGGTTTGAAGGTTTTACTTGTGTGGTTGTGAATTTCTCACCAAACCACAGAAATATCTCTGTATTTTTCTAATGCTTGAGATTTCCCTGATTTCTCTCTGATACGGTTTGAGTCACTTGAGCCAAAGATATCCTGGAGACATTGCATTTGTGATGAGGATCCCTGACTTCTCTCTCTCTGGCTTTCTGGCAGACAACTAAGTGTACTTGTATAAATCATTTCATTTCATTTCTTCTCTCCAGCCCTCCGTCTGCCTTGCCTCCCTGGAGGGCAGGAAGTCTCTCTCTGTGTTCAACGGAGACTCGCACGGTGGAACCTGTGGCCTCGAGTCACTGCTCTAGTAGACGCTAGGTTTTTAAACAAATATATGAACTCATTAGTTAATGAGATTATTTAGTTTAAGATGGCTTGGTTTAGGGTCAGTACCAGTAAAGGTGAAGAAGTCTAACTTTTTAACTGCGCTCTTTTCATTCTTGCTGAATCATCCTTGTAATAAGCGTTCACTTCCCTACCTGTGAAGTCAGGTGGCCAGCCCATCTCTATGTATATTTGCTCTTACGGCTCCAGAATGGCTGCTGATAACCATGAAGTGAGGCTGGATAGAAAATCCTTCCCAGTATAACTGTAGGGTGATAGCGAAAGACGATTTCAGAATCTGCTAAGTTTGCAGAACCCCAGAGCTCTTAGAGGGAGGAGAATGATGTTACATGGCGTTGTGCATCCCAGCTTTCCATTTCAGTAATGAATTGTGTGGGTGCAAAGAAAGATTAAATATGCAGCTGTCTGTGGATGGTCCTTATCTTCAAGAAGTGTGCTATACAGCCTTTGTACTCCCGCCCTTTCTACCTTTTGCCAGCAGAGAATCCCGTGAAGGAAATACCTTCCTGTCGTCACTGGGGAGAAAGCAATCTAGCCATCCTCTAGAACAGTAACAACCAAGATAAGCTAGTACTAATTTGGCTCACTCTCTCTTCTTGTTTTTCCCTTTCCTGCAGAGTGCCACTCCTCCTGTGCGGGCTGCGTGGGGAACACTTCTCGGGACTGTACGGCTTGTCCGTCTTCCCACGTCCTGCTCGAAGGCAGATGCCTCCCTGAGTGCCCAGAGGGGCTGTTCAGCCACGAAGATCGCTGTTACTGTGAGTGCATCGTGCAGGCACCTGCAGCTTATACTGCTGAATTTCATTGCACACCCATTTTGTAAGGCATTTCTCAATGTAATTAGAGATGCTGTCAGATTTATATGAGGCTATTTAAGTATTTTCAGGGGAGAATAAGATAGTCCAATTTCAGGAAATGGAATCTCCTCCTAATGGGAGAGAGGCGTTGAATCATAAATTATAATCAGTTTTGCTCCTCTGGACTCTTTCCCTGAAGATATTTTGCATTTTGTTTTAGTAGGCTTGGATGATGTTCTTAGCCAGGGCGCTGTGGCAGAAGAAGGTCTTTGTTGTTGGACAACACTGAAGCATGGCCTGCTTTTATTAGGCTAGATAAGCATATTGTCCGTATGAATTGGCTTTATTTTTAATCCACTGCTGGCTGTAGGGCTGGGTTTAGAAGGAAGGAATTCTGCAGATGCAGGAGAAAAGCCATTACATCTGTGAATATGCCTGATCAGTAGTGGGGACAGCATTATTTGTGTCTCAGTCTTGCCCACCAGTGAGCAAGTGGCCTTCATCCAGCTTGTTTGATCTCATCTAAGCAGATGACTGTGACTACTGACCTTCTGAGTGACTGCAGCGATTAAATCCTGCTTGCCACTTGCAGAAAATGGTGGCCTCTGGGATATGCTGTTCATTATGAGCTGCTAAGTACAATGGGTGAGGAAATGCAGGCCTTTGAAATCTGCTAAGTCCCTTCAAGGTCACCTGAAAGTTGTCTGTTGTTTTATAAAAGATTCATTGGGTCAGGCATCCATGTATCCGTTCTGGCAGTAGGAGGAATTTCCTGGGAGGCCTCAAGTGTAGAGAAGATACGTCTCCTACAGTCCATTGCTCTATTTATTCAATTTATTCATCCAAGGAACAACTCTATAAATACATTTCTTTGGCAGGCCGTTGTAAAGATTCACCAGTTCTGAGGTTGTGCACTGCCACCTTAGAGCTGAGGTAACTGCTGAGTGCTGCATTATGCAGTTTCAGGCTTATGTAAATGTCTTAGAAACAAAATTTCAGCGTCAGGGAAGTGGCATCTGTCTCTATGCTGCCGGCTTAGATCTCCTGCAGTTTTCAAACAGCAAAGCTCAGTTAATAGAGGTGTGTCTAGAAAATTAATTCTTCCTTTTCAACACTGGAGTCATGGGCATGATTTCTGAGAAGGTGGTGGGACATGATGCCTTAGCTCTGAAACACTGGAGCCTTATGCTGTGGCAGCTGCAGAACACCCAGCTTCCATGTGGGGAGGGAGCAATTGTATGTAGCCTGGGGGAGTCCTGAGGTGAAGTTGTGTGCTTTTATTCATAAGAAGAGCTTTCAGAGTAGTTTCTAAGAATTTTTTAGAGATCATTAGCCGTAGTATTTCTGTCTGCCTTGGATCTGTAGCATGGAAATACGGCATCTGTCTTTAACAGTGGAAGAACACAAAAGCAGGTTTTCTAGGTTCCAGTTTAGGAGGGCTCTGTGCAGAAATCACTCCTGGATTTTCCACTAGTGAATATCAAACACGTGCTGCTATCACATTCTTACGGTCCCAAGATGTTTAATTTAATTTATTTCCTCTGTGCATCCCACTCTCTTTCTTATGTGCACAAGCATATGCTGGAGGGAGGAATAAAAGGGCCAATCTCTTTAATGTTCTGTGTAGATCTATACCTTCATTAATGCAGAGAACAAATCACGTTTTTCAATTGACAACTCATTTCTCATCTTGTTTATTCAAAACGAGGGTGGTAAGAGCCTACCAAACCACAACTCTGCAGTCACTGATGCTATTAGATCGTTTTATGTCCACCTTTTGTAGGAACAAATGGTTATTATCGGGGCTGGCTTTCTGGGGAGGGGAGAGCGTAAGGCGGACTATACCCAGAACATAACAAGAAGTGTTGATTTTCTTACCCAGCCTGTCATCCATCCTGCAAGACATGCCGTGGCCCTTCTGACTTGGAGTGCCTAACCTGCCATCCCCATGCAAGTCTCGCTAGCGGAAAGTGCAGGACTAGCTGCAAGGAAGAGCAGTATCTCAACCTGGTGGGATATTGTGTCGGTAAGTGAGCGGAGGTGGGGTGGGTCATACAGCGGGATGATCTTTCTGCGGCATTAACCAGCTACTTGAGCACACACCACGAAGAAATCAAAACGCCTGTTACGAGTAAAATGTCACGCAAATGCAAATACCAGGAGGAGACTGCCCCGTGTGCAGAGTGTATAGCAAAGCCACTTGCCCCTCTTGCAATGCATATCTTCGCTAGAGCTGCGGGAAGGTCCGTGGCAAATTGGGTAAAAGTCAGGTGGTAGGGAGAGGGAGAGGAGGCTCTCCTTGCCAGCCTTGCTGCTGCACGGTTTGGCGCGGAGGCTTGAGATCATAAGTGTGGACCGGCGTGTCTGGGAATCATCAGGGCATTCACATACTTACGAATATCATAACGAGCATGCTCTTAACAGTAGGATGGGCTGCAGCTCTGCTCTGTTGAGTGGTGATGAGCTTGCCTTTGCCAGGCCAAGCGCTTGCCTCTGTCTCCCTCCAGTCTGGGCTTTCCAGCATACTGCCTGTCACTGTGGGGCCACGCCTGGGGGACCCAGAGCCAGGAAAGCCGCTTAGGGCCTTCACTAAAGGGAGTTAAGGAAACATTTGTGATTCAGCAAAGCAGTTCATGGGGCCCTAAAGAAAAATTGGCACAGCTAGCATTGCTGTGTTATGCATTTTTGGGAGGTAATGGGATTTCTATACAGGGGTTATACTTCGTGGGCCCTCAGTGCCTGCACGGCATCAGAAGCCACCGATTGCATTTATCTGTTTAAAAAGAAAAATCGCTTTTAATCCATCACACAGATGTGTATAAACATATCCTGGGAACTGCTCCAACAATTTCTGAGCTTTATCAAGCCATTTTTTTTCTTTATCAAAAAAAAAAGGTGCAGTGTGTGAGGCTTAATCTAGGCTGAAGAGTTCCAAATGAGATAAGGAATCCTAAGAAAAGGGAAAAATGCGTTAGACGTAGTAAATACATCCATTGAGAGGCTACGGTTCTCAATTCAATATAGGTGATTCCCCTTCACAGAGACTTCTTTTGGTTTATATGTATGGGTTGGGTTTTTTTTTTTTTATGAAAGACTTGCATCTTTGCTCTTCACAGATTAATTTTATGAACCATTTCTTCATCTTCCTTTTAAACAACAGTTATTTTTTTGTCTGCAGAGACAAAGAAAGGAGGGAAACAAGAGTATCAGAGGGGTAGGAAAATAGCCTAAAAGTATTGCACAGCTCCTTAGGTATACAGGAAATCAGGTTGGGGAATCAAGATGTTTCATACAGTCAAGTAATGACAATATGGAAATAATGCAGCATTTCAGTGTAAAGAGCTGTCTCTGCCCTGTAAAATTTCAGGGGCTACAACAATACTTACTAATGTCCTCTCACGTCATAGCTGTATGCACCTTATTTCTTCCACCTTATTTTCCCATTACGTTGCATTATGCTTCCTATGAAAAAAGGCCTGTGGAAGTGTGGTCTTGCAGCTGTAAATTTTGTTGGAAAAACTTAGTACCATTTATCATAAACCAGGATTCTTTCTGAGGAGGGTTTACTCTGGGCTTGCTGTGTGCTGTGTGCTTTAATTACCCCTTTTAGACTGCTTTTACCTGTTAGGTTTGGCAAGGTGTCATGGAGCAGTAAGTGCGCTCCCTGAATCCCAGGTGATGAGGTAGACACAGTGCCTGGCAATAATGAGGAGCAGAAATGGGAAACAATGGGCTCACTCAGGCAATGTGGAGGGCAAGGTTTGACCTCCAGAGGCGCTACACTGACAATGATGAATCGTCTGCGAAGCACCTTGCCTGACTTGCTGGGCTCCAGAGCAATTGCAGTCTGGTGATGCATCCTTTCCTTGCAAACTAACAAGCTTTATTTCGAAGCCCTGTAGGTCACGAACATGGTCCACTGTTGGGAGACTTGTCTTCTCAAAGTAGAAACGTGTGTTCAAGGCTTAGTTCACAGTGCCTGGCATTGAGGGTCAATAGTGTTTGGATCTGTGCTCCCGGAACAGGAGGGAAGGCTTTCTGGGTGCAACATAGTAAAAGCATACGGAGATACCTTTCCTCCTCCCAGCCCTGACCGTAGTCTTGCTGCGTGACTCACTTGTGTTAGTCCTGCCGTCGAGAGGCCAGCACAGGTATTCTCTGTAACGTGGGAACCCTGAATGGTCACGCGGGATCGCACGCAGACGCATTGACGTTTCTTTGTCTAACTGGAGTTTTGAAAATCCGTGTAGAGGAACATAGTTCTTTGTTGCCTTTAAAAAAAAGCTGTGCTTTGGTCTCGGATCTGCGGTCTGAAGTGTGCTGCTCCTTGTGCTCAATGTACGTCTGATGTTTAAGCAAAGGATGTGTGTTGCCAGTTCTGCTAGAGATAAAAGCTCCACATCCAGGTTGTTAAATTTCACTCATTCTTCTCATTCAGCACTGATTGAAGTGCTAAATTTGCCCTTGCAAGTTATTAATTACCAGTTAAAGAGCAGCTGTCCCATAAAAACAGAACATTAAAACCCCTGACACTTGCATAATACACAATTTGCATCAGAATCTAACAAACCTTTTTCCTTTGCTTCCCAAAGCAATATTTTTTTTGCAATTATCTTCCCATTTATCTCTAGTTCCCGACCCTCCAGACAGACCTGTGTTACGACTTACAGGGACTGCTGTGCATTGTAGCCACCTGTCATACTTTATGGACCTGCAGGGGAAAATCTTTCATACAGGATGCAGAAAACCAACTGTCACATGAAACCATTGCCTGTGAATTAATGTTGTTGTTGTACATGTTACCTGAATGAGGATTGGAACATTTGCCTTGTTAATAGAAGAAAAAAAAAAAAAAAAAAAGATGTTGTTTTCAGCAGTTTATCAAATAAGCATTTCAAATGTAAGCAGAAGAAAGAGAAAATGGCCTCAAATTTCAAAAGATCGATGAGTTTCTAAGCTCTGGTTTGGGCACACTAAATTTGTGTCAGTCTTCCTTGAGAATGCTCAATTTATGAGTTTTACTTTGTAGCTAAAGTGTAGGGGCAGGAATGTCGTTTTGGCTTTAGCAGTCTCCTGTTGAGTCTCAGCTCTTCTCTGCTTTTTCTTTTCCCAGTTTGAAAACACTCTTTTGATTTCTCTCTCCCTGTTACCCAAGACAACTTCAGCTTCAGGAAACATTGCAGTCACCCATCTGAAAAATAGCACCATCACTAAAACTGTTGTCCTGCTCTTACTTTTCTGATGTGAATAAATCATGTGCCTGTCTTGAGGCTGCCTCGTTGATCTTTTCCTGACTCGGTGGAAGGGCAATTAGAAAAATGCAGAGGGACTGTGCGGTGGCTGAAGAAAGGAGTTCACAGACTGAGCTCTACTGGATGCTCAGTTGAGGCGTAAAAGGATGCAAAGGACTGCCTACAAGAATTAGTAGCAAGGGCAGCTGGCGTGAAATGAAAATCAAAACACCCACGGATACAGTATCCCCCAAGGTCCTATCTTAACTTCCAACTACATCTTCCTTGAAAGGGAACTCCCAATCCCCACGTTCAGCTGCTCAGGCCCTCGCTTTCTTAGGCCGTGTGCAGTTGCAAAAATGTTCAAAGATAAACCAGAAGAGCTCGCTCAGGAGGATGCCTGTAACAAGCCTTTCTGCCTTGCTCTCAAAATTCCAGAAGGGACGCTCTGACAACAAGAAATACATTCAGCTCCTTGTAAAATTAATGAGCTGTTGCCGTACTCTTAGAGAGACATTGATATCCTCACAAAGAGCTGGAGTTTCTCTGAGCAGAGCAAGAGGGAAACTGAGGGCTTTGCTCCACTTAGTCGCTGTCGTGCAACCTCCTACGGAAATGAACAGCTGAGCTGCCAGAGGAGGAAAGTGGAAGATCATTGCCCTACTTGGGTCTGGGCTTATTTGTGCTGGGCGCCGTTCGGCTGGGTTTCCCACCTTGCACTGCCTAGAGAAGCTCCCACCCTTCTCCGAAGATGCAAGCAGATACCCGCCGACGTGCTTGCGCTTCACCAAGAGTTTGTCTCGCTTGTTTGTGTGACAAATTCCCTTTTAGGTCTTTTAAAGGAGAGGAAAAAAACCAAACCTTCCAACATCTAAATCAAACCAAAAATCCTGGTCAGTTCTAGGTGCCCTTCTGAATCAACCATACTGATTTTCTTTCTGGATTTACTGTAAGGTGCTAGAGAATGCTTGCATGCTGGCATGCCTGTAAATTGCATGGTATTTTAAGTACTGATTTAAAGCAGTACTCTATTGTAAACCTTACCTTAGAGTATGAAACTTTTGCATCAGGAAATTTTTTTCTAAAGAGCCCTTAAGAGGGGAAGTGTATTTAAACAATGCAAGTGGTTGATTGCTTAGCAAATGGTGGAACCCAGAGGTAGAAATGCCTCTGGTTTCCCTTATGAGCGTTCACAAACACTTCAGAGATAATTTTGTCTCCTCAAACAGCCTTCTCTGTCTTGACAGGCGAGGGAACAGTAAATAACAGATATTTTCCATATAGGAAGGGCACTATTTTCTTTGTTTTCTTTCCTTGCTAAGAGAAAGTTAAAGAGGGTGTGGAAGTAAAGTAACTGTGGAAATGGAAATCTGTAATTATTTTATACTTTACAGTGAAGGTTGCTTTGTAGGAAGATCAGTGATAGGTAAGGTGGGGTTTTTTTTTTGCCTAGAGGTGAATTGACAAGGAGGAAATTAGGGCCAGCTAATTCCAGCTAATTTGCAGCTAATAAAGAGTAGCAGGAAAAAGTTTTGTTTGGACAGTGGGAGGCAAGTCAGTAGCCTCAAAAAGATGAGTAGGGAGGCATTGGGACTAGGAGCAAGGTGGTGACATGCTGCCTTGAGGAATCCAGTTTGGATACTGGAAAGAGTCTAAGGGAATTAAGTACCTGTTGCAGGGACCTGCAACAAACGTGGGATGCGAAGCCTCCGAGAGCCCAAAGGCCGCAGGCAGTAGCTTGCCAGCTAGCTGGGCTGGAGTGAGGAGAAGGCAGAAGCAGGAAACAAAGATGGCTGTGCAGTATTGCTGAGAAGCACAGAGACAACGTTCTGCTTCTGTTAGTCCTTGCTTCAAAGGGAGCCTGCTGTGAAAAATGTAAATAATCTTTTCCAGAACAAAGCGCTTCAGTTCTTCCTTTACTCTCTCACTAGATCCCCAATGTCCCTCCAATTCACCATGTGCGTCAGTTCTGGTTTTTTATTTGGTGGGGTGTGCTCTTTGATCTCTAGGCTTGCAAAGGAACAAGAGAGCGGTGGGGCCAATTTATCCTAAAACAGTAGCTGAGAAAAAGAACTCTTTCAATACATAGGAGCAAACATACAGGCTGTAAAGAGAAAACTGTACTGCGACAGCACCCAGTTTTGTAGATACTTAGCTTTTTAAATGTTAGTTTGGGAGAGTCTAGTTATTTACAGTCGATACTGGTTATGTGAGCACCCTTAGTTTTCTCCGTCTCATTTTTATTTCCTCTGTTTATGGAACCCGTTGGCCATACACAGGTGTCTCTTTTGTTCTTGGTCACTGACAAACTGTTGCTGGGTTTGGTTACTTACTGCATCTAGCCAAACTCTCCATTACAGACCAGTAGCTCCAGCAAGAGATTAAACTGGAGGAGTATTATTTTAAGAATACAGGGAGTAGACATATGGCAGGTAAACGTGGAAGCATGAGAAACTAATTGGGTTTATATTACCTTTATCGAATATAACTGCATAAAACTCTTCACCCCACTTCCAGCCCTGTGCATACAAAATACCATACAGTGCTCAGGGCCTTTTGGATGATATCTTAGTCCTTTCTCTCTGTGGTGAGCTGTGTGTGATCCTTTCTGGCTTCAGTGAGGCTACAGATAGATGGCAGGTCTTTCCACTCTGATGTCAGCGCAGGTTTGGGATCTTTGGCTGTGAAGATTTATGGCATGATGGCTTGGATATTGAGTTCTTCTCCTGTGCAGTCAGAAGCTGCAGTACAATAACCTCTGTAAGCTGTAACCCTTCTAAGGAGGTTCTGAGGTTTGTCACTGAGTTTGGGAGCGTCACTTCACGTGCTGCTTTGCTTTTCTTACCACTGTCCTGATGGTGATGAATTGAGAACGTACAGGGTCAGTATCTTAAGCATAATGTTCCTTCTTGCTCACCTTTACCTCCCCTCTGGCTGATAATTTCCCGTCTGCAAGGTTGGGAGTGTGGGGCAGAAACTAGACAGGTTATATACCCTGTGAAGTCAGGAGGTGAAAGAGGCAGCTGCTTTAAGGACCTTGAATCCCTGGAGGCAGCCTGAACTGCATTCATTTCTGAGCTGCATCTGTGCTTTTCCACCAGTGTTTGGTAAGAATCATCTGTGTGTATTGTGTAGGAGCAGTCAGGCTGGGGTTAGACTCCAGTCGCTATTACGTTCTTGCAGGTATGGATGCAGAATTCCCCCGGACTTCTATGTGAGCCTGTCTTCAGCTTGTAAAATTAGATTGCCTGACAATCTGTAGTAGTGCTGTCACAAGAGACAAAAGACAGAAAGTTGAACCTTCAGTAGAAATCTGACAAGAGGCCAGGTACTGAAATCAAGCCTCATTATTACATTTCTTTCAAGACAGTCGTCATTTCCTTTACAATTTTCTGAATTACCATAATAAGCATTAATTTGGCTTCCAGGTTGCCTTACACTGCACTGTTGTGTATACAAAAGGCTTGCTTTAAAACCTTTTGAAGCACCTAAGTTCAGGCAGAGGTCAGGAGACACAAGCTTGTGCACTGCTTTGGAAAAATGACAAAAGGAAAGGGTTTTGAGGCACTCTCACACAACTAAAGCCGCTCTTGGCTAGGCTTTGAGGTCTGCAGTGGCCTCTTCAGGGTATGGATGTCTTGTTTGTGTGGGAAAACCTGAACAGTAAGAACTAGGGAAGAGGGTTATACAGGTTATACTGCACGGGTTGTCCTCCTCATTTTTCAACGGTGGGAGCAGAGGGAGGTGAATGCCTACAGCTGCCAGCATAGTTTGTTAAAGATAAACCTGTAGGTAGAAGCACCTAAAATCAGAGAAAGGTTTGGGGAAAGCGAAGGGCTTTGAACTGGCTTTGTACAAAGCTTTCCCAAGCTCACTTAAGGATGAGAAAGAGGATGCTTGAATGGGGCAGGAGAGATGTGGAGAATGTCATTGCCAAGGAAAACTGAAAACGTGCTGCTCAGGAAGAGCACGAGGTGGGGATGGAGGCAAGAGGAAGGGAATGCTCCTTGAATGTGGTAATTTCTAGTCATCTCCCTTGCAGACACCTAGAAGTGCAATGTTTAGCACCTGAATCCCAGCCCTTGTGCACCAGGTAGCAGAAAGGGGCTCTGGAATTTACGTCCCTACTGTCTTCCCTGAGTTCCCAGCAGTGTGTTTCCCCTTAGCGGTTCTGTTTTGTCCATCTGTGACCACAGTATCCGTTATTCCCTGCTTCCTTTAGACTGCCACCCTTTGTGCCGTCAGTGTGTGGCCAACCTGCGGGACACCGGCAGCATCTGTCTGAAGTGCCAGAACGCCCGTCACTTGCTCCTGGGGGATCACTGCATTCCTGACTGTCCCGTGGGATACTATGCAGAGAATGGTGCCTGCAAAAGTGAGTAGTCCCTACAGATGCCTCAAGTAGCTGCAAGGGACCACCTGGATCCTTGCGAGATGTTCCATGAAACGGTTCCTATTTAGCAGAGAAGCTTTGGCCAGCTGGCAGGACACTGCCGTGAGAGCAGGGGGTGTCCTGGCTAATAACTCTGCCAGCTGGCTGGGAGCACTTTCTCCTGGCTGCCTGTAACCTGTGTCTGCTTTCAGACTGTGAGCTCGTTGAGGCAGACAGTGCTGTACTGTCCTGAGCACACGCTGAGGCTACTGTAGCCCACTGCTACAGTACAATTAATAAGTGTAATGAGTCCCAGACAGCAGTATGCTTGTGAGGAAGAGGTGAAGGTGAGTTCTTCTCTTTCTCTCTGGTAGATCCCGTCTCTCAAAGGTGGTGGCACAGAGAATAGGATGACAGTACACTATGTTCTGTGTAGGGTCGCTACCCGGAGATGCTACTCCTAGGAAGAGATGGGCTTCTTAAGCACCGTAAAGGATAACTTCAAAGAGAGACTTTTCACGTGTCCGTCACCAAGTCTCCAGTTTGTATGGTACCAGCACAGTTCTGGGACGCTGACTCTTGAAAATATTTTCTGGATACGTGCTTCGAAGGGCTGTGCAACTTCTGCTCACAGAAGGCAGAACTCTTGCTGGTAGCAACTTCTCAGGGCATTTTGCAACCTGAGATGGAACATCGTCCTAGCTAAGGTCTCTCAGTGAGACTTGTCTTGCTACGCAGTGATGGTCCAAAAGGCGATCATTCCTAGCACCTCCTAAAGCAAAAAGACAATTTCATTCAGCCTTTTAGGCTGGCGTGACAGATGCAGCGCTCCAGCTGCGTGGGTGAAGCTGCACGGCTAGCAGATTTTGTTCTCTAGCCTTCTGTGCCTTCACCTATCCCTGGATCTCCTCCAGTTTTTGGTGTCAGTGTGGTTTCATATTCCAGGCATTGTCTGAGCTGCTTTATATTTCTTCGACTCTTAGAAGGAAGTAGGTTGCTTTTCTTGTTATGTGGCCGACAGACGTGTTAAATGCGTCTTACGCTGAGCAAAGGGTATCGCAGTTTCTTTTTCAGAGAAAGAAGTCAAGACAAGAAATTCTGCACGTTAGAATTAAGGTGTAGATGCTCCCTTTGCAGGAAGTGGCGTTTCCTCATCCAGTCTAACAAGTGATGGTTAATGTTTCAAAGCTTCTCTCAAGCACTCCGGGAGCTGTGTGTTTATTTACCTGTTTTTGACACATGAAGTCTCAGAGACATATGAAATATACTCTGTGTCATGTCATTGGAAGAGAGAGAGAGATTTTGCCTTCCTGGAAATTTGAAGCCTAGGGATATTTCTTCCCTTTGGTATAAAGGTTTCATTTAAAAGAAGTTCTGCGTTATTCAGACTGTTTCAAAGCTCATGCTACATTTTGTGCTAGCTTTTAAGATCTCCAGCACAGCGTAATGCAGTCATGTCTCTGATTTCTTTGCACACTTTCACTCATGGTTAATTTGGCCTGATAGGTGTAATGATGGCATCAATCTTTAGGTAAAGGCCTATCAAGAAATAAAAGAGACTAATAGTTTGGTGAGTACGTACCCCCTTTGGAGAAATTAATAGGATACATTGGCCTCGTCTACTGTGGTATTCAATCAGAGTAAGAAGCACAAGAAGGGAGAGACAAAGGGATGGAAACAGGGAAAGAAAACGAGCGGTGGCAAAAAAATATCTCTTCAAGGGGCAGGGAAAGAAAAGGATAGTAATGTACTCCCTCACTCGAGGCAGTCAGTGGGATTGCTGACTATAAACAGTTGCAGAAGGATCTTGTAAGACTGAGCGTCTGGGCAGCACAGCAAGGGACAGAGGGTTGGAATCGGCAGATGTAACGATGCACGCAGGGATACCCGGTTCTAACCTCACATACAGAATGATGGCATCCTTGCCGTGATCTTGAAGTGATGATCAATCAGCCCGTGAAAACGGCATCCCGGTGTTCAGCAACGTTGAAAAAGCAAATCAAATGTTAGGCGCTCGTTCAAAAGGAAAGAGGAATAGCCGGCTTCACGCTGCCGCTGTCTGAAGGAGCTGTGTGCTGTGAGCAGTTCTGCCCATCTCAAAAGGGAAGACAGCGGGACCAGACGTGGGGAGTGGAAGCTCACTTCTGTACAGTGAGCAGCTGAGTAGACCGCAGTGCTTCAACCTGAAAAACAGGAGACCTTGGGAGGAAGGAACCATGATGGAGGCCTGTAAAAGCATGAGTAAAACAGAGAGAGCGCGCACAGGGCTTGACCGTTCTCTGTCAGTGTTGCTTCTTGGAACAGATAGCAGCTGTGCAACTCCTGCCGAAGGGATGGATGCAAGTCTTCGGGGAGGTGTGGAGCTGTCAGAAAAGCACTAGATGGTTCCTAAATAGACAAGGTGCATCAGGCTCAGGAGGATCTGACCCCAAACTAGTTGAGAGGGAGGTACTGATACATGCTTGCCCTTTTTTTATTCTTTTCTGATAGCCAGGTCTTGGCCAGGTTCTATAGGGTTGTTGTTAAGGAGAAGGGAAGGTCGAAGAAAAGAGGAATGGGTAAAAAGAGAGAGAAAGGAGAGGAAGGAAGAGAGCTTGTGGCGTGGCACACGGAGCACAAATAAAGCCATTTAATCCATCTGTCACAAGGTGGGTTGATTGTGCGTCTGCTTCTGAGCAGTGCACCAGTACGGGCTTAAGCTTAGCAGGAACTTCTGGTACTCAATATCACCACGCTCAGTCTCTGAGAGTACTTCTGCTGACGCTTGTGAAACTTGCTCAGAGATCTACTTTTCCTTCAACAGAAACACTTGTTCTTGCTGTCCCTGCAGGGTGTCACCCCTCATGTAAAACCTGCACCGGCGGGGGTCCTTTTTCCTGCTCTTCCTGCAACACCAGCCTGGTTCTCTCCCACACCAGCATGTGTGTGCCAGTCTGTTCCCCGGGATACTACAGGGATGACAGGCAGACCTGCAGACGTGAGTGTCCCTCTCCAAGCCATCTCTCCTTTCCACAATGTATTCACCGACATGTCTTTTCTTGTTCCTTTGCTTACTATTCCTCTTGCCAGGAAAAGAAAGATTTCAAGTGCCTAAAAATTCGATGCAAGTTGACAGAGGTGATTAGCTGCCTTAGAAACAGAGCCTGTGGTTTAAATTTGAACACAATTGCAGTCTTGTTATTGACTTCAAAGATGGGAGACTTTGGGTCCTGTAGTAAAAATCTGCAGGAGAATTTGTGTAGTCTTCCTTGTTAAATTGTCTAGGTGGTACACAGAGAAGTGGCCAAAAGTACTGGTGGATTCTGGGCTTTGTGAAAACTTGTCAAGTTTAGACAAGTTTTAATCAACTTTTACGAAGGCAAACCCCCTCCCCGCTGCACTACCTGCCAAGGAAGCTGTATTAAGACTGTAGCATTTATGCTACGTTTTTCCACATGCGAAACCTCAGCAGAAACAAGGTACAGCTTTGTAGGCACCACCCCGACTGACTTGAGCTGCGATATTTTTACCTCCTAATGATCTGATGCAATTGATCTGGTGTTAAGTCCAGTAATCATAGGATCATAGAATTATTAAGGTTGGAAAAGACCTCTGAGATCATCTAGTCCAACCGTCAAACCAACAACACCATGTCTACTAAACCATGTCCTGGAGTGTCACATCCTCACGTTTTTTGAATGTTTTAATGTTTTATCCTACTCCTGCTATCCCTTGCGAATCTCTCAGGGCCTCTCTTTTCCTTTATTATTTTATGTTCACTCTGGCCCTGACATCAGCTGGGTTATTCCTCACGTAATTATTGGATTTGATGTTCCAAAATGCCAAATTATATGGCCCAGAGACATAAAAAATATGAAAAAACCCTGCTTGAATTGACCCACTATAATACACACACCTAAAAATGAGTGAGTGCTTAAGTGGTTTGGTTGCTGTGGACCTGAACACTCAGATTTGTCAAGTCCTGCATTACCCCAATTTAAATTATCCTGATTTATGATAAAATAACTCTTTTGCACTGCACTTAGTATGGTATCAGTGTCATCCTATCGAGACCCAATTTCTTTACTGATGAGGTCCTGTAGGAGGAAGCTGATACGCTTGTCAGCTTTACCTGCCTTTTGTTGAAATATATGGTTCTCCTGAAACTATTATTTCCATCTTATCAGCAGAAATGGAGACATCTTGCATAAGTTCAAGGAAATAGGTGGAAGACTTTGTACTATTCTTCCGTTGACAGAAAAAAAGACTATTCAATAATAATGAAAAAAGGAATGTAATAAAAAAGATGAACAAAAAAAAAAAAAGGAATCATGGGATTCTTGCTGTCCTGGCTAGTTTCCTACAAGCTCTACAATATGTTCACTGTTCTCTCCTGCAGTATGGAGTCTCTTATTGCTCACTACACCATACCTCCCTTCCTAATGAAAATGCCCTTTTCTAATGAAAACTTTCCTATTGATAGCTCCTTCCTCAGGACATCATGGTAGAAGTGGAATGTTCCTGAGGACAGTACCCTTCCTGAATTTGGTTCAGTAGCTCAAATGCAAATAGCTTTTTGCAAGCAAATTCAACTACTCTAATCGCCTTACTGCAAATGACTTTTGAAGAGGTGTATGTAAGCTTTGTGGCAGGAGGCTCAAGGCCAAGTGTGTTGGTGCATTGGATTTTTGTCATTCCAAGTCTCACTTGTGCCTTTTCAAGTGAAGTACTGCTGATAAGCCGTGTAGATATAAACTGTCCCAGGCTGCTGGAAAACTACCGCTTAGAGGTAATGAAAATTGTTTAAACGAAGGTTGGCTGTTAGGCTGAGAAAATTTGGTCTCTCTTCAACATTTATTTGAGTCGCATTGCACTTTTGAGGAACTCTGGTTTGGAACAAAGTTCAGAGCGATGCTGAGTGCATGTATGGACTCTCGGAGATATTTTTAAACGCAGTGCCGTACTGGCTGAGGAACAGTGCAAAGCTTAACAAGTTCTTCATGGGTTTAAAAATGCAGATTATGGAGTCATGCTGATAAAACAAGCAGAGAGGATTGCTTTCAAATACAGTTTTTGCTTACTGTTCTGGCACGCCTCCATGCGTAACCTAGTTTCTATAGATTTAGACCTCATGTGGAACGTTTTACCATACTTTTAATAGCTGGCTTTTCGTAGCACTTACAAATAGTAATTTTTCCATGTAGTGTTTTTAAGTTAAGTGAAATCAGACTGGCACCAGAGCACCTAAAAACATCTACTAGATTCTTTAGGTAAACATTTTGTTAGAAATTCATTTGTACCTCAATAAAATACAGACCTTCTGTGACGTTTGTTAGATGAGCTAAAACAAGTCCCTGTTTTGAAGGGCACTGGGTTCTCGCTTCAGTGAGAGCAACATAGGTATTTTCACATTTACTTCAGTATTTTGAGGTTTTGTTGTTACAAAACTCTCGCTTGAATTAAAAGCAATTTGAAGTGGATTTCCACAATTAGCATATCACTAAATTAGCATTCCACCTTTAGCATATCACTGACATGTTACCGCAAGTAACAAGTTGGTATTTAGCACCTGAACTGTAGTTGTGCTAAATCCCATGAGAGGTTTGTTTGTTTTTTTTCCATTAAAAATGGCCAGCTATGCTTTATTCTTTCGTTTAAACACTCGGGGTTGTGTTTTCAGAGCTTTTTTTCTGATTTACCATAACCGGAATTGAGCTTGGGCAAAGACTCTGACTCCGTATGGGTTTAGCGACACTCAGGGGTAGATGGCCGGGAATTTAGCAGTCCCTTTTGTGTACGCCAACATTGTACTTGCTAGCAGGACAGTTGTGGTTGTTTCTATAAAGCAGACATGTGAACTTCCATGAGTTTTCTGCATATTGTTTTTGTAAAGTTTTGTCTCGCCAGAATCCGAGCGAGCTTTTCAGTGCATAGGAAAAGGGCTAGGAAATATTTTTTGGTCTTTCATAGCACGTTGCTATTAAGTCTTCTGCTGTGAATTACCTAAGAGCTCTGACATCAGCACTGAGTACACTTGGCTGTTAGTACAGCCTCCTGAGAAGTTTAGACCCTGGATATCAAAGAGGTGAGTTGAAATGCTCTGAACCTCTGGACTTTGATCCTAGGTTCAGTAAATCCCTGAATTACTTTCTCCTGGCATCTTTATTTGCTCCCTACAGCTCCAAAATTTCACACTGTGTGTAAATAAAAAGGTGGAAATATTAAGTGAAATTAAGTGGGCCTTTGGTCCCACCAAGGTTTGCTAACTGGATTGCAGCAGCCTATTATGGTCTCTGAATTTGTGCGTTACGAGTTAAGTCTGGAATCGTATGAAACACAGGTTGTTTAAAGAGAGTTAAGAAAAACAGAGAGACAGGGAAAGGTCTTATCTGGGGATTTGAATTCAGGGTCAGTGTTTTACCCTGATCTGTCCAGAGGACAATGAGAAGCAGTAGGAGGAGACGTAACAGTCTATTCCAAATGGAAGGAGGCTTTTTACATTTTGGAGGCTGTGAAAAGGAACGTAAGAAGCAAAAACTCTGAAGTCTCCACAGGTGTCTCTCAAAGAGGACAAGAGGAGTAGCGAGGCTACAGGATAAAACCATTTTTACTTGTACAGTTGGCTGGTGCAGTAGTAATTACAGTTATTTTCTTTGTCTTTGTCTTTCCACAGCTTGCAACAGCCAGTGCCTGAGCTGTGAATCAGCTGCAGGCTGTACGTCTTGCAGAGATCCAGCTAAGGTCCTGTTATTTGGAGAATGCCAGTATGAGACCTGTGCTCAGCAGTATTATCTGGATTTTTCCAGCAAGACTTGCAAAGGTGAAAAACACATTGCTGGTTTAAAGAAAAAAGAAAAAAAAAAATTGCAAGGGCCTTGGCTAAAAATCTGTTACCTTGCAGCAAGATCTGTGCACATGGTCTGCTTTAAAAGTTTGTTGGGGGGGGGAGTTGTTCAGTGACAGACCACTTGCAAGGCTTTTACAGTTTTTTCTCTTTTTTGGCAGTCTGCTGTCACATACTTCAGCTTTCACTGAAACAAGATTATTGCAAATCCTTCTCTTGTAAATGATTTAGTAAGTGAGCCAGCAAACTTTTCAAGGGTCAGGTCCAGCAATTCATTTAGTCATGGGTCAGCTGAATAACGAGTGAGCTTACCAAGCTAAATCTTTTTTAGAGTGCTTATAGGGCCTTGTGTGCTTACCTCCTTCTCTCTGTCTTATTAAATACTGCATCACTGGATGACTGCAGAAACAACAGTTTGGAGTGATTTACAAGACACATGACTTGAAAGATTTCCAGAACTCCCAAGCAGGTTTTCCATAATGGAAATAAGTGAGGATAACGTGGCTTTATTGCAGCTAGCACCACTAAGACCAGCATATAATATAAATGACTTGTTCAGCATTCATTTCTAGCTGCCTGTCTCAGTACCTGAACCTAGCTTAACTGAATAGCATCTGTCCCCTTAACATTGTGGTTCTTCAGAGAGGTGACATTGTCCGGTGTTTAGGCTGTTGGAATGAGGCAGGACTCTTCTCCTGGCTTTGTCTTGGACATGGACTGGAGTAGTTCAGCTCACCTCAATGAGTCCCTCTTGCTCTTGGCCGTTTGTCTGTCTCATCAGCCAAGCGTGTCTGTCATTAATTGCCAATACAGACCCTCTAAGTGCCACCAAGAAACAAACAGTAGTGTTGGCAGCCTGAGTAGTCCTTGGGCATGTGTGTATGGCTGGGACTCTGCTGAAGACTGGAGGGGACATAGTACAAGGGCCTGAGAAGGCAGATCTGGTCCCAGCTGGATCCAGTGTGTTTCTGGCCAGTGTACTTTCCAGAAGGGCATTTGGACTGTGAGGGACAACGATTTCGTTGTCTTTTGGTCAGAGTCACTTGAAAGCATGAGATTGGTGAAGCAGGACGGATAATTGCTCATGACCAACAAACTCGGTGTTGGCAGAAAAGGAATGTTGCTACTTACGGGATATGATGTTGCCCATCAGGCTTTATGGGCAACAAAACTGTACCAGTGTTCGCAGGTCTGAATGCTGAACAAGAGCCAAGCCTGCTCAAGTTTGACATAGAGCGTGTTAAGCCCAAGTGGGAGGGGGGGAACCCATTATCTGGAGTTGTAATAAGTCATTCGGTACAAAGCATGCTTTCCTCCCTGCCCTAGCTTGTAGGCCCCAAGTGCTGAGCACCCCAGAATGGGCTGCCCTGCATTGGCTTTTTTTGTTCCAGAGTGTGACTGGAGCTGTAATGCTTGTAAAGGTCCCCTGAGGACTGACTGCCTGCAGTGTATGGAGGGCTACATTCTCCATGAAGGAGCTTGTGTGGAACAGTGCCCTGCAGCTTTCTACAAGGAATCAGACACGTGCCAGAGTGAGTTCTTCTTGAGCGTTACTTCTAATCGCTACTGCCAGCATGCTTCCCTGCTTGTCTCCAGTTTGTGCACGTCTTGCGTTCAGAAGGCACACTCTAGCTTCAGATCTCTCGCTGCCCTCCAGCACGCGCCCGCAACAGAGCTGTGGTTCCTGCGGGGTGTTCCAGCACAGTGCAGGAAACAGTCGAAAGCGGTGGTGAGCTCAACTCTTTACGTATGACTTTTAGGGTGTGATCAACGCTGCCTTCAGTGTCGCCAACCAGATGAGTGCAGCCTTTGCGAAGTCCCATTTTTCCTCTTGGACACTTACTGTGTTCACAAATGTGGGAAGCGATATTACGCAGACCATGCACAGCGAAAGTGCACAGGTAAGCAAAGTGAGGGTGTTGTGGTAGAGAGGAGCGAGGGTTGTAGTCTGTGTCCTGTACGCTGCTGCTTCTCTCCAAGGCTGAGGTGAAGAGGAAGCGCTTGGATGCTGCATTAAACTTGCTATTGAGGTGATGCAGTCAACTTGAGGATTAGATAACAGGCTATATCTATGTTTAGACATGCCTAATTCAGGAGGAATGAGATTCAGTGTGTACCGCTGCTGGGGGGTGTGTGTGCACACTGTACATAAAAAACAGGTATTAAAACCACATTTCTAGAAAGGTTTCAGTTGCATCTGTGGCTTAACAAGCTGTGTAGGACTTGAATGTGTATTTGGAGTATTTTTTTCAAATTGGTATAACAGTTACTTAAAAACACGTTTCTTCCATTTGGAAGATGATCTTCAGGTTCTCTGTAGTTAATGGGAAACAGTGGTCGAATGAGGAAGGAACTTCTTAACGACTCTTATCTCACGTCTTTGCCCCTTCTTTTTGGTTGTTTTTGCCAGGTAGGTAAGACACAAATAGCTGTGGTGTTTCTGTTCTGACTCCTGGGGAGAGCTCTGTGCTCCAGTGGCTGCATTGTTTCTGCAGTGTCTCAATGGGGTTGTGCTTTCCATCCGATTCAGCTTGTCCTCCTGGATGCTTGGAGTGTGACAGTGACAGGCTGTGCCACCTCTGTGACAGCACCACGTTTCTGAAGAATAAGATTTGCGTTTCTGCCTGTGGCCAGGGTTTCTATGGCAACACGTGGACCAGAGAGTGTGAAGATGGTGAGTGTCTCTCATGATAAAGCAACCAAGCTAGCAGATTTTAAGGCCAGAAGCAGTGTTCATTCAGTGGCATTTTTGGAATTCAGTTTTGTTTCGTGTTGAGTCTTAGAAGTTGGCAGCTATTTTTCTCCAACTTTTTTTGTTTCATAAAATGTGCATGCACATGGTTTTCTAAGGGAAGTTACCCAGTTAGGTATGGAGGCACATCTTTCCAATTGCAGCATCATTTATCATCAATGTAAAACAAATGAAAAAATATCTTGGGGGAAACCCCTTACTAAATCATCTGTAGTACTTATCTTTTC
Source organism: Scopus umbretta (assembly GCA_013400535.1). Classification (NCBI taxonomy): domain Eukaryota; kingdom Metazoa; phylum Chordata; class Aves; order Pelecaniformes; family Scopidae; genus Scopus; species Scopus umbretta. The sequence continues at coordinate 45,167 of VZTL01015348.1, forward strand.
TTTGTTCTAAATGAAGATTTGCTAGTCCGTCTGCAGGGCAGGCCAGTGTGTGTTGGCTTTGAGTTTTGTGATGAGGAACTCAGGTGGGAAGTGACTTGCCCAAGCCTCTCAAAATTATAGCGGGGATTGGGACGGCTTGCAGTTCTTCTTGAGATGGTGGTTGTCCACCTAGGTCAGTAATGAACAGGGCGTTATAAGGGTCTGGTCTGTTATCCAAAAGATGGTGGTGACAGGCAAGATGCTAGCACAGCCTATGGCTGTAATTCATTCAGTAATACTTCTTCCTCCTCTCTTTTTAGCCAGCAGGTATCCCTCGAGCTTCCATGTGAACGGTACCCTCACCGTAGGAATTGGTGGGGTAAAGCCCCTAGACCTCTCCTTACTGGGCGTGCGTGATCTGGATGGTGACGCAGGGCAGCTCTTGTTCCATATCGACAGCACTCCCTCCAACGGCAGGCTAGTGATGGTGGAGAATGGACAAGAGGGGCAGCTGAGCAAAGGCGACCGCTTCAGCTGCAAGGATGTGAAGGAGAAGAGAGTCCGCTTTGTGCACAGCAAGGAGAAATCCAGGTGACTGTGTTGAAACTTTTTTCAGCGCTCCTGCCTTAAAAAAAAATTGATGTGTCTTGAGAACAGGTATTTCCTTGTTCCTTGGAAACATTCTTACAGTGAAGCACACTTCTCACTGCTGTTAAAAAAATTACCAATGTACTTATCCTGTACCAGAGTGTAAAAGATGGTGCAAAAATTCTCTGGTTATGGTATAAGAGGGCGCTGTGATCCAGCTACCAAACCTGTTGCGCTTTGGGAGTGCAGGAGCCTGTCCTCTCTTTAGGATGCTCTGCTGTGGGTTTAAACGGGCATATTAGTCTGGTTCTTGCACCAGTTTCTTGATACTGTCAGGAAGATGCTCAAATGATGTCACCGCTATGCTCTGCGGAACAGTCCGCATTCAGCCATTGCTTCTTTGCCTGCAGTATGAGCTCTGTTAGTGTCCTGGGGTAATAGTGGTGATGAGTAGCTGGCAATGCTCACACTGCAAGCATGTTGCAAGCAAGCAGATTTTTCCTGCTGCCAGGCAATAAGCCAGTCATCCTGCCAAATTTCACACTTGATTTACATCATCATAAAGCCTTGGGACTAGACTGGTATCAGTGGAGTTGTTCTAACTTTCTGCCTGTATGTATTAGGGTGTTCTTTGATCTGTTGTTTTCAATAAGACTTTCAGGGTGTCCTTCTGATGCCAAGGGTTAGCTCATGTTCACTAGAGTTAAGGCATGTGTTTCTGTATCGTGGGGGATTTTTTTGGTCTGCCTGGTAGTCATAATGAAATGTCAGGATCTTGTCGTGAGAAACATCCCTACCTTATGTTCAAGGTTATTGGGTGGCATTATTGAAAAGTAATTAGGAAGCAAAAATGCTGAAAAGTGGGAGCTTCTGTTCCTAAGCCAGATAAGTGACATTTTTCTTTAGCGGGAAATAGCTGACATTTAGAATTGGTACTTTTATCTTGGAGATGCCATCCTATGTGGGTAACGTCAGTTAAAGGGAAAGGAGGGTGTATTATTACATAGTTAAAGGTATTTCATTGCATGTTGTGACTCTTACGAATCTTCAGAAAAAAAAATACTGTAAAAACATTATTGAAAAAACTTGAGGTAAAGCTTCTGTCGCTAAGCTAGTCATTTTTACTGAGTATATAGTAGTTTCATCATTACTGAGTCCTGCAGGAGCACATCATTAATTTATATTCTCCTGTGTTTTGGCTTGTTGGGGACTTGTTTAGGAAAGGACAGTTTTCCTTGAAGGTCAGCAATCAACAGTTCTTCTCCCATCCTGAGGTGGTCAACATTCAAGCATTTTCAACACAGGTAATGTAACAAGCTTGGAAACAACGACAAACTTAGTACCGTTTGGAGCCCTGGTTTCTTGCAGTGATAACAAAGGAGCTGTGCAGAACTTGAGCTGGAGTTCAGGTCAGGAAAATTAGATTCAACTCTCGTCCAGTTGAGAGCCAGCCAAGAGTCATAGGGAGGAACTGGACTTGGGGTAAGTGACTGAAGAAGCTGGCCCGTGTAATTTTGCTTGTGCGGGGAATTGCAGCTGTGCAATCATAGAGCAATTATCAGTGAGGGCTAAGGAATCCCTACTGTTAAAATTATTCTTTGGATCCGCTGATGGTCTAGTTCAGTCTCTTACTGCAGGGCAATTGAACAATGATTGATCCCTGTGGTAGGGATGCTTTGACACTCAAGAGCATTTACTTAAATGCTCTGTTCTACGACAGTTGAGAATTAAATCAGCAAGAGCTATTTAAAGTGTGCTCACCACTTCTAGGCAAGTTGATGGTGCTGTCAAGTGTCCGTGCCTCTGATATTATTGTTATTTCAAGTCTGTAGCAGGGTATCGTGGAGGGACCTCACCCAAGAGATGGTATACAGGCGGTACGTTTGTGACTCCTTTCCTAAGGGTAGGCTCTCTAAAAGGCAAGGTGTGAAGAGATGTGCAAGATTCACATTAAGGGAGAGGGCAGAGTATTACAGAAGGGAGGAGTTGTCCAAGCACAGCCTAGGTGCATGTGCCAAGCTCAGCCTATCAGCAGGTCATCTCATCACGTCCCTCCGGACAGGCTTTGGTTCCTACTCAGGCTACAGGTGTTCCTCTGCTGCTGCTGCGAGGGCGGTGGATGTGCTTGAGCTGCCCGGCCCAGCTTCCCGCTTGCTGCTGGTCATGCTGGCACCAAGTTCCCTGTGGACTCACCTGAAGGGGGGCCAGGTTTCCAAGGAGGCTTTGCAGCTTGCACTGAGCTTTTCCCATAGTTGAACTGTCTAGTTGAAAGCTCGATCAGATAGCTTTGCTTGAACTGAAGTTGTTGTGGCTACTTGGCATATTCCAGCAGAGTAAAGAGACTTTAAACTGCAAATGAGTCTGCTACTCTTGAGGCCCATTTACATCCTCAGAGGGATGTTAAATGGCTTGATAAAACTGTAACTGGAAATCTGGCTATCGTCCTTTCTCTTTTAGTGCTGACTCCTTCCTGCCTACAAGCCTGACTCGGCGTCCATCCTTACAATGAGTAACTTAAGAAATGAATTTATTTTAATCATTGCAGTGGTGGATGGATTTGTGACTGAAGGTGCTGGTGCTATTCTGTGCTTAATGCTGAGTGTAGCAGGAGTGTAGCCAGAAGCTCAAAAACACAGTGAGCTGCTGACTTGCTCGCTGCATACCATGCTGGGGGCCTGCAGGGGGTCTCTGACTGAATGTATCTAGTGTTCCTTATAGGAGACAACTCTTCCTGAGATGCATAATTTCTGTGGTTCTCTGACAGTCTTGAGACTTTGCACTGCTTGGGTTTTTTTCCGGTTCGGGATCCTAGAGAGGTGGTAGCTTCAGGGTTAGGAATTATAGTTTTTTTTTTAATTACACTTTGTTGCTTTTAATCGTTGATTTCCATATTAGTCATTCCATAACTTCTGGAAATTAGAAGTGTTCTGGTTTGTCCTTTAGTAGGTTTTGATCCTGTTGCATGTATATTGATTCTGGCTGGTGCTGAAATATTTGCTCAGTCTAATCTCTTGTTTACCTCAGTAGGACATTCACCTAAGTAAGAGCTGCAGTCACTGCCCCAGAATACATAAGTGAGGTTTAATAATGGGAATTTTGCCTGCCAATCCTTAATAACCCTGAGAAGTTGTACGCAGGTGAGATGGCAGTAGTTAGCTCTCTGCTGAATGTTCCCAGGGCTTTGACTTTATCTCTGCGGGATCACCCCCCTCCTGAGGCAAGGTATTACTGATGGCAGATGACATTTATTGGGATCAATAGAGGCTGCAGATTTAAACTTTCTTGACAACGAAGAACAAGAGAACTAATTTAAACCGGCAGAAATGCGGACTCTAGCTGATCTTCGTTCTAGAATGAATAAGGCTGTGTGGAGTCTTTGAAAATAAACAAATAATGATGCTGAAGACGCACAGTTTTGCTCTCTTTGAGATGGACTTTATCAGTCTGAGACAAGCAAAAGCACATCTTTCAGTGTTAGTTGATTGACTCGTTTCTACTTAGAAGCTTTAATTCAAGCTTCTGCCTCTCAGTTTGGCTCACTGCTGTTTGTATCCTGTGTAGGTTATTCTCCCTCTCCTGGCATTCTTCCATGCTTCCTTTTTTCGCCTCTCTACAAATCATTTTAAACAAATAACCGGGGCACGCAGGTTGTGTGAGGTCTCATTCTCAAGCATCAGTGCTCAAAAAGATGTCTCAGTTATCAAAGCTGCAGGTTCTACACAGGGAGAATGCGGTGTGTCTCCATCCGCAGCCCACCCTGAGCTGATTATTCACACACATAAATCTTCAGCCTCTGAGGTGCCTGTGTTCCGTTTGGGACTGCGGACATGCATGTAACATCGAGAGCTTCCAAAACAGTTGGGGTCTGCGCTTCCATGTGAATTTCCATGAATGGTAGTAAGGCAAAGCTGTGTCCCTTGTCTCTTATCCGTGCAGACAGCAAAGAGAATACAAGCTCTAGCTGATAATTAAGTTGCTTTCTATATAAATGTCCTAAGTTTTTTTCCTTTCCTAAGCTTGCTGTGGCATGAGTATCTTCTTTTGATGTAACTAAATCAGTCTAAATTGCTAGATATTCTTAGATCTGCCCACTGCAGGGGAAGGCATGGAGAGTGGTTCTCTGCTGCTTAGAAATAGGAGGTTTCCAGGGATGAAGTGAGCCTATTTCCTTAACCCCACATTTTTCATTCCAGACTTTGATCATGATCGAATTGCAAGGGTTTAGCAAACACCTAAGACCTGCTTTTGTGTTTCAGGCCCCATATGTGTTCAGAAATGAGGCCCTCCTTGTCCGCAGAGGGAATATTGGAACTATTACAGAACTGTTGCTTGGTGTGAGAGACAGTGACAATCCTCAGGAGGTTGTGCTGATGGTTTTAGAGCCTCCACGTCACGGGCGGCTGATCAAACCTTCTGGAGACTCGGCTTCTGCAGTCCACATATTCCACCTGGATGACCTTGCTGACGGACTGCTGCGTTATGCTCACGATGGCTCTGACACCCAGGATGATGCAGTTCTGTTGCAAGTGAACGATGGGTACCACTTCCAGAACATCCTCTTCCACATTAAGATTGCTCCCAAGGTATGTGATGTGACATAAACCCTCACAGGCAAATTAGAAGTCTGGAGAAGTATCGCTATGTCCCTGAGGTATCACTAATCCTGCATTACTGACAGGCTGTGGTCAGAGACAGGAGAAAGTAATGGATTGACTGAGCTTTGGAGGTCCCCTGAATTTTTGGGTTGCGGCAGGAATGGTTCAGCTCAAATTGTGCAGCTTTGACATTTCAAAGTCCATAGTTATTTGATAAAAATATTTTCCGGAGTTGCGGGTGAGAGGTTTGCACTGGTAAGGGCAGTGAATTAGAGAATGAGTGGATGGTGGGGAGAGAAGGCTGGTGAGATAGGCAAACCAGTCACGGGGCTGCTGGGAGTGTGATGGGAGACACAAAAGGACCACACGTGAACTAGGCAACTTGGCTAATAAGGTCTACCACTAGTACTTTGGTGGTGGTGGTGGTGTCTCCCAAGGTCAGGATCTCTGCTGTTCACTCAGCGTTGCTCCACCGAAATCTTTCCCTTGGTGCATCTTTCTATTTGATAACTTCCCGAAGGACAGGGCACGGATGCCTAAATTCAGAAATTATTAAGAAGTATTTTAATTTTTTGATTCTTGCTTTTAAGGCAATTCATAATTAAATAATGATTGATTGTCTCTTCTGTACTTGGACATGAAGTGGCACTCTATATTAAATTTTACAGGGATTACAGCAGTGAAATGACAAACAGTGGTGCTTTTCCATTTGTTTATGAAATAAACCCCAGGCAAACAAGGTATGAAATATGTACGGTATGTGTGGTGGAGCCCTGAAAAAAATAAAGTTGCTGAAATGCTTGCAAGCATTTCAGTTCTGGTATTGTGGTATTGTAATAAAACAGAAGGAAAAAGAGCTGAAAATTTCCTTACCCCTTAGTCAATATGAACGAGTAATGAAAAAGAGAGCTGCCAGAGTAGTAGTCCACTGTTTGCAGTCTTTTTATGTAGGGATCTGAGAATTACACAATCTTTGAGTGCTTCCACGCCGTGAAATGGAGTTAGGAGGAGATGATGTTATCCCTCTTTTGTCCCCTTCTCTGCTGTATTAGATGCCTTTCACAGCAAGTTGGGCATGACAATTCTAAGTAAGGTTTATAAGCGCTACAGGCGTCCGTGTAGTTAGCACAAGGAGGGACTGATCCCATTTGGACCCTGCGGGTGCTCCTAAAGCTGCAGTCATAATTAATGATAATTAGTGACATGACTCACACATCGGTCTGGGAATGAAAAGGGGTTGCTTTCAAGGCTGGTGCTGAGTTATTAGACTCCTGGAATAAGAGCAGCCCCGCCTGTGGTTTCTTTACCCAGATGGCTTGCGTGGCCCTAAGGAGCCTGTGTAAGAGCAGGACTGTAAAAATGCCTGGATACCACTCTGTGTTGTTTGGAACATTTTTGGGTTTGTTTTTTTTTTGTTTTGTTTTGGTTTTTTTTTTTGCTCTTGATTGAGCAGGTTCTTGTAAATGCCAGCGAGGGTGAATTGCTGAGTGTGGTTTCTTTTATTAGATAATTTTGCGCTCCCTTGTCTCTCATTATCTTTCCAAGTGTCTCTGTGCAGCACTCGGCTGCAGAGAAGAATGAAGGTGGTGACAGAGGTGAGAGCGGAGCGGCTTTTAGTCTGAGGGTAGAGCTGGCAGATACCCAGCTGCTGCTTTATCCTAATTATCATCTTTGTGGAGTAGCCTTGGGAGCTGAAATGCATGCAGGGTTTATTTCCAAAAAGGTGCTGTTGAGACAGACGTGCAAAGACGCTTGGATTTTTTGTTTTGGTTTTTTTGTTTGTATTTTTTCCCCTTGATTTACATCCAAAGATTGCTAAAGAGCCTGGTAGGACCCTGGCTGGACGTGTAGGGCTCCAAGGTGTGGTTTTTTAACCACGTTACTTATTTGAGTACACAGAGCTTGTTATAATGTGCTGCTGGATGGTTTTATATAGCAAGTCCTGCTGTGAAAGGACATTTCTAGGATTCCTGTTCAGTGGGCTCAGACAGTATAATTCTTGGACATTAAACCATAGGAGCACTGCAGTTAAAGTGTGACAACAGAAGTGAAGGACAACATAACCTTCCAAATATTATGAATTAGAGGGTTTTGTTTCTTCACAACATGTGTGCCTTGTTTTCTGCAAGGTGCTTTTTTTAGTCCCTTTGGTTGCTAACAGCCTGCTTTTCCCTATTTGCCCCCATCCAAACACTTTGTTTGACCTACTGCAGTCTGAACAGCTGGCCTCTATTTTGAGAGCTCTTAATAATGATTTGCGCTGCGTATATTTTTGTTGACGTTTTCTAACAATTCCAGCTTCTGTGAAGCTAACTTGAGACCTGCTGGTGTTTCATTTTTGGCAGAGCACCACCAGTGGTGCTCCAATGGGGAATAAGGAGGCCATGCCCCAGAAAATCCGATCGCAGGCTATGTACGGTAAGTCAGAGGAGGTCAGACCTACCCACACGTGATCTGCCCATTGCTGATGGGACATGGAAGCCTTTCTTTTCTGAGAGGCTGGGGGAATGCAGGGAAAAGGCAGAAGATGTTGATTTTAGGGGTGTGTTGGACCTCTAGAAGAGATCCAGCTAAGGGAGGTCTCCAGAGTATTTGCAAGGCACTGCATCTTGTCCTACCTGGGAGGAGGTAGCTGAAGCACGGACCAGGGAGCATGTGAGCCTCCCCGGGCTCTCTGAAAACACCTTTCCTGTGCTGTGAATTCATTCCCACAGTTTGCTAACTGTATGCTCAAGTATCAGTAAAAAAAAAATAAAAAATCTAGTGTGATTCTAGCTGTTTTGCTGAACACAGGGTGAGCACTGAGATCCAACAATAGCTTGTCGCGAAATACATTTTTAAAAAGATTACCAAAGCAAAAAGAGTTGTCTGGTGAATGTCTTCTTATTAGCAAGCAGGATCGCAGCATCAAAGCCAGGTGGAAAGGGTATTACCAAATGCCAGACTGGTTTAATGTAGCCAGCGAAGGAACATTCGATCGTTTAGCTACTCAAAAGCCAAAGGGTTCCATGTTTGTAGCAAACCCACGGCCTTATGTTTAATTAGCATTCACATAGAAGGAGTTACTTTTCAAACAGTGCATTTTGCCTGTCGTTCTTTGAAGTGTGGCTAGTCTCTCTTTTCTCTCCTTACACAATAAATCCAGGGACCTTTCTGACCTTTTTAGTTTCCTGTTCCAGAGTTATGCTTTGCTAAGCCTGTATGGGTCATGATGTGATTGAATCGATAAGGTCAGAGGAAAGTTATCATAGATATTGGCAGGGCTCTCTTGGCTGGCACGGGGTCTGGTTTTCTTCTTCACTGTTCTTTAAAAAAACATAAAGCAACCATTGTGCTGGGAAACTCTTGACCTGACACAGTCGGAGATCACGCAGCATGTAAAAATTAACACTGTGCAAAATAAGCGTGGTACAAATCAAATGGGTGAAAGTTGCTCAGCAGACATGTCAAAATAGAGATGGAAAATCATCCTTTTATGTGATTCTTTTTCACAAACATCTTTTTAGCGCTCTCTGCTGCAGATTCAGAAGAACATAATAATGAGTCGTTTATCAGTTTTGGGGTGACCCATGCTTATGTGGAGTAGTAAATGAGGAGGAAGATGGTCGCTTACATGGAGTAGTCAGGATTTTGACTGATTATGCAGTTCACCACAGCCAGTTTCAAGGTGAATCTGCAGAAGTCAAGAAGAGAAGTGACACTGACAGCAACTGGGCTTATAAGAACGAACCATGGCACAGAAGAGGGCACGGGGATTTCAGTCACCTGTCCAACAGAGCGTGAGCTAACAAAGAAATTTAGAGCTAAAAAGGGTTAATATAAGCCTTGAATGCCAGAGTAGTGTTACTGAAGCATATGAACATAGTAGTGAAACCATTACTGTATCCAGTCCTGACATCCACATTTCAAGAATCTTGAATGAATTTTGGATAAATATTCATTTGGAACAAAAGCCACAGGAATATTTGAAGGTTAGAAAACCCACCATGTAGCAAAAGACTTTGATGGATGCTCAGGCAGACTTCAGTTTTACAAAAGTGGTTAAGAGATGACGTGCCCATGGGTGTAAGTCCCCACATGGAGAGAAGATACTTGATCTAAAAGTCTTCCTACAAGCATGTTCTAACTTAGCAAAAAAAGTGATGTGGATTTGGTGCAGTAGTTACCAAGTGAAATTTGTATATCTAATTTCAGAATGTTGAACTGCTCCTGTTCAAGCAAAGGATGGAAAACTGACATAGTTCATGTTTCTGCCAAAATTCATCATTAGCAATTGCCTACCCTTAAGTTCAATTTTCCCCCATCTTGTAGAAAAGCATGAGGTTGGTCTTGAACCTGAGTTTGCTTGTGGAGAGGTGATAACAGTCATAGATGTGTGTAAAGATGGTGGAGGTGCCATAGAGAGATAATTTTGAATGGGTAAGAAGCTGTTGTTCTGTAAGTACCCTTGAAAGGTGTGTATTTTTAGAAATAAAATTAAGAGACATGAGAGAAAGTATGGATCCAATCAAACTAGCGTAGTAGACTGGATACGTTTTTTCAGATGTTGATAGTAGTGAATTTTTCTACTGTGCCATGGAGATAAATTCTGTCAAGGCATGTCAAAAGGCAAGCAGGGAGAGAATGGGGGTGGTGGTAAAGGACACAATTATGGAGGGAGGCTGAGGTCGAGAAGGTTTAGGGTCAGCGACAGGAAATTAGAAACATTGGAGGACAAGGTCAGTTCTACAGGGTGAGAACTGGGGCCAAGGGATATAGGCGAAGGATGCACAACCATTTCTTGAAGCAGACAACCAGCGTTGAATGCATAAGAAATTCCAAAATACTTTGCTTGATCCTTTTCACTTGAAAATCTGTTTCCATCAGTGCAGCACTGCTGACATTCAGTTAAGCCTTTTTTTGCTGTCCCTCTGTACGCAGAATAACAGAAGCCCTCAGCTGGTGACAAATTCCCTGGTCTGGGTGCCCCAGGGAGGCATGCTACAGATCTCCAAGACAATTCTGCACGCCAGGCTACCTGGTGCCCGTGACTCTGAGATAACGTACACCATCGTCAAGGACCAGCCAAGACACGGTAAATATCTTCAGAGTTTTGTTGTCAAAAACCAGCTGTAGGGCGTTGCTTTTCACCCCACATGCCCCAGGGTGTCCATCCATTAAACAAAAAGTGCAAGGTTCTGGTTACTTCTGGGGAAAAGGGTGTTCTTCACGCACCTCCGGGAATGTGATTCTTCCATGGTATTTTGCCCACAACAAATAGCATTTATGGGAATATTTCCTTATAATACTATGCTGAATAAGTGCTGCTAACCTCATGTTTTTCCAGTTCAAATGGGCATACAAAGTAATGAAGCACTAGTGTTTTGCCTAGTATCTGAACTTCTGCAACTGTGTTTCTCTAGTGGTAGTTAAATTCTCATGGATTTTCAGCCTTGTGAGAGCAGAATCTTACTCATTGCCAGAAGATAATATTCTACAATGAATGTCTGGTTTAAGAGCAGCATAGAGTAATATCTACCTCTAGAAACTGCTGAGCAAAAGTTTACCATGAAGAATTGGAGAACACCCTGAATTCCATGACATTTGTTTGAATTTCTACTAATGGGAGGGGTTATTGACTCACGCGGAAATCGGTGGTATTTGCATCCGTATATAATTCTTATCTCCAAATTCCTTTTGAGATGCTCGCATCTCATCTCTCAGAGTAATGCCTTTCACAAGCAACCCCATACATAGGACTGCAGTTTATGGAATATCTTCTGGACCTAAGCCAAGGAGGACTGTGGAAGGTGCTGGGATTTGTGGCTGAGATACAAACAGAGAAACCAGATGGGAAAGAGAAGAAGTCATAGGTGGAGGGAAAGAAAATATGGACAGAAGAGAAAAACGTTATTTTCCTGCTCAGCATCACCATTTTCTTCACTAGAACCATGTCTTTAAATAATATACTTTGCAATTCTATGAAATGGTATCATTTTAATTTGCTGAGCTGGATAAAATTAGAGGATCCCTTTATCCACATCAGTGCTGTTTTTTTGCCTTTTGTTGTAAGGGTAGGCTGGTTTCCATAATAGCTGCTGGTACCTGATGGAAACATAGATTATGTTATTTTTGCAATTTAGAAGAGAAGTAATTAATTTGTATTCCCCCTTTTTTAGTTTTCTGCAGATGAAGGACTGTCTTCATTTTTAATAAGCATTTACATGAGAACAAGAATTTTTCCCTGAGGAGCTTGTCTCCTGCTGCCTAACCCTAACCAAAATTTATAATCCTGTGTTTGCATCACCGTAATTATTTCTACTGTAATTACTTGCAGTAACACAAATGGGTTTGTAGCTGCAGGTGAGGAATAAGCAGTAGAAATCAATGAACTTCAAAATTTTATCTAAAATACTATTTCCCCGAAAGGGAGGAAAAAAATAAGACAGAGAAGTGTAGAAAATGCGTCCTTAGTCAAGGAGGGCTTATCTGCCTATCTTAGCATCTGAGTAATGGAAAAGATATTTATACCTGTAGAAAATACATCACTTGATTTTGAGATGGGAAAGAAAACCACTTTAGAATTATCTACTACATTTCCGTAGCACAAGTGCGCGGACCAAGAAGGCTTCTCACCCTTTATTTCAAGACTCTGAAACCTCACAAAAGGGGTGTAATTGGGGAAGGAGAATCTCTGTCCAGATCCCTTCCTTCTGCAGGCCTTGATTTGGTTCTGTGCAATTAGGAACCGGAGAGCAGTTCTTGGCCTTTCTGAGGATCTGTTTATGCTGGACCTTCTGGTTTTTCCCTAGAAATAGAATCATAGAATAGAATTATACAATCATTAAGGTTGGAAAAGACCTCTGGGATCATCTAGTCCAACCGTCAACCCGAAACACCACGTCTACTAAACCATGTCTTGAAGTGCCACATCTACATGTTTTTTGAACCCCTCCAGGGATGGGGACTCCACCACCTCCCTGGGCAGCCGGTTCCAATGCCTCACCACTCTTTCAGTAAAGAAATTTTTCCTAATATCCAATCTAAACCTCCCCTGGCGCAACTTGAGGCCATTCCCCCTCGTCCTATCGCTGGTTACTTGGGCAAAGAGACCAACACCCCCTCACAGCACCCTCCTGTCAGGGGGTTGCAGAGAGCGATCAGGTCTCCCCTCAGCCTCCTCTTCTCCAGGCTGAACAACCCCAGCTCCCTCAGCCGCTCCTCACAGGACTTGTTCTCCAGGCCCTTCCCCAGCTCCGTTGCCCTTCTCTGGACACGCTCCAGCACCTCAACGTCCTTCTTGTCCTGAGGGGCCCAACACTGCACACAGCGTTCGAGGTGCGGCCTCACCAATGCCCAGCACAGGGGCACGGTCACTGCCCTGCTCCTGCTGGCCACACTATTCCTGATACAAGCCAGGATGCTGTTGGCCTTCTTGGCCACCTGGGCACACTGCTGGCTCACGTTCAGCTGGCCGTCAACCAGCACCCCCAGACCCCTCTCTGCCGGGCAGCTCTCCAGCCACTCCTCCCCAAGCCTGGAGCGTCGCATGGGGTTGTTGTGACCCAAGGGCAGGACCCAGCACTTGGCCTTGTTAATAGAACCAATGTCTTCCCTGGCTCTCTTCCCAGCGCACAGGATGCCTCACACAGCTCTGTTACACGGAAAAATTACTCACTTCTATATGAGTAGATGGTGTTACACCCTAGGCTGTTCCATGTGACGTACATCCTTAAGAGGACGAAGTTTCTAAAGCCGATGAAAAGTGATGCAAGTGTGCACTCACTCTTCTTAAAATGAATGAGACCGCAGTGCCTGAATCCTCCACACAGCTCTGGAAATTGCAGCTGTACAGTCTCTATATATTTCAATAAATTGCCTGAGCGTGCACGAGTTGTATGTTCATGTGTGTAACCTATCAAGAGGTGCTTTTCTATTTAAAAAGAAAGTATGTTGCAAACGAAACGGTAATCATGAACTAGATATGTAAACATCACGGAGTTGTTCCTTCTGATCGCATTAAATATTAATTTATAAGAAGAGACATAGACGTGCATCTTGCTGAAAGCAGCTTTATGTTCTAATTGTTTCTCCTCTTACTTTGGGAGGGATAAACAACTTCCAGGCCCTAACTCCTTTGGGTGTGTGGTTAGCATCTTTAGAAATCACACAAAAGATTAAGGTGGTGAACTCCCATGAGCAAAAGCATAAGACTGGGAATGTAATTAGGGCACTGATAAGGGGATATTAGCGTAGAGTTTGATGATAAAATGGAAGCGTGATATTTCAGCTTGCCAAATTATTTTTTATTAATACAACTGTTTGAGGGTGGTTTTGGGAAATGAACTGGGAGAGCTTATGATGGGTATTTTGCGTAACAGAATGATTAATGCCGTAAGGAGAGTTGAAGTGATTTATAATATATGTGGCTTCTGAATTGGTAGCCATGAGGGATACTTTCAAAGACTAGTAAAAAAGCACAGCATACAACTAACGAGTTATTTAAAGAGCAGCTAAATTCTATATAGTCAAGAATAGTAAAGATAGGGGAAACATACAGTTTTTCACAGATTATGTGTTAACTCAAAAAAAAAAAAGTAAATTACATTGTAAAATAGAAAAATGTGCCATTTGTTTTGATACTGTAGCTCTTTGTCAGGTTTTAATTTCATTTATGTGCGTGGTTAGGAAAAATGTTCACATCAGTGAAACCGATGACCAAGGTTTTGATACCCTTCTCTTTGTGGGTAGGACTTGCCTCTTTGAGTAATTTTTTTAGAATGATGTTTTTGGATTAAAGTCTATTGAATATTAGTACTGACACCAAAATCCAACCCTTGCAGGCTTCTGTGAGGAAAGCTGATAACCAGTGGGACATGCCCCCATCATGCTCTTCTCTGTCATACCTGCAACAAAGCCAGTGATGTTGCAGTCCAGCTGAGAATCTATTTCTAATACAAAAATCACAAATAAGCTGGATGTTAAAGATATAAAAGCTACATACCCTTTGGAGTAAGAGCTACAATCCAGGGCGTACAGGCTTTCTATACAGCCTGTGATACAGAGGTCCTTTGCTATATCTGTTCAAGAGCTGTTTTTCAGTTGCAGATTTCTGTTCAGAGAAGTCGGTTGAGTATAATTTTTGGCATAATAAGTACCCAAAAGAGCTAGAAAAGAGCTGACCTTGAAAAAATTAGTATGCTATATTCTGTTGTACCCTTGAGGGGAAGATGGATAGTCTGCTGCAATGCTTTTTAACCCTGATTGTGTCTCGCTTCTCTCTTGTCCCTTCACGGGAGCTCCAGAAAGTGAGGCGTGTCCTTTGCGTCTGTTTTTCTGCTCAGTTTATCAAATGTGCACATTTCAGGGTTGAAATGGGCTAGTCAGTGGCCAAAACAGCATTTGGGAGTTTAAAGTTGCAAATCCTGTTCTTTGCTTGATCGTGTATGTCTTCTGCGTACCTGCACAAGTTACTTGATCTGCCCTTCGCCAAAACAGGAGATAAAATTTCCCTGTGTCAGTGGGATGTTGCAAGGTCCATTAGTGGGTTTTAGGAGCTCTGCTGCTTTTTCTGTTAGTCACACTAGATGGAAGAAAACTAAGACTGGGTGGACGTTTGTCTGGGATGTTCATTAGTTGGTGAAAAGGCATCTATTCCTCCTTGTTTTCTCACAAGTTGTGCCCTGGTGGTTCATCTTTGCTTTTCCCAGGTGAAGTGGTGCTTCTGGTCCCAATGCCGGCAGATGGCCCAGCAGACTCGTGGCAGCTTTTGCCTGATGGAAGAGCAGCCTCACCTACAACCTCTTTTACCCAGCAGGACATCAACGAAGGCATTGTGTGGTACAGGCACTCTGGATCTGAAGTAGAGAGTGACTCCTTCCAATTCCAGGTACTCCTCATCGTATTCACAGGAGAGTCACACAGCAGTTCTGCTGGCATTTTTCTCTGAGATTACACAGTCTGCCATTCCCTGCATCTTGTGACCCAAAGCTTTATTAAACACACACACACGAATACAGGCATGCACACACAAATATGTGTGTAAATATATATTTGTATTTACTTAGAGACTTACGCGTATATAGGTGCGTGTTGCTTGTCTGTAGATCACTATGCAGGTGCGTATGTGTCAGGGTGGATGCAGCCCATCACTGTATTTGTGGGAGACTCTTACTCATGCACAGGAGAGCTTTTGCTGCATGTGGATCCCCAGGTTTTAATCTGTGACAGTGGATTCAGCCAGCCAGCCAGCTACCCACAGCGTTGAGCCGCATGCAATGGCATTAACCTTCTGGATGTCAAATCACAGGCAATATTGCAAACCTGGAGAAAATTGTCTTTCAAGCAGCATCTAACATTGAAGCTATTAAACTAATAGCTGGCCTCGTTTTCTGCAGAACAATTCCATCTCAGGGAGGAAAAAAATTTTTCCTCCAGGTTTTATAGAAAAGCAATGACGTTGTCCTCGTGCCTGCTAGCTTGTCTAAGCAGGAAAGCTCCCTGAATCAAGAGTCCTCAGAGTGAATGGGCAAACAGATCTGCACTTACAACTTCCACAGGATGAAACTAGCAGGCTTATAACATCCCATCAGCCTGGCACAGTGTGTCCAGAGATTGATTCTTGCTGTGACAGTGATCCCTTCTCCACTGGCCTTTTGCCTGTGGGGTGGGATTGTCCCTTGGGGACGTCCTACTGATGTGCTTGGGGTTGCTTTTGGGGAAGAAATAGGAATGGGAACTGGTTTTTTTGCCTGGCAGTCTTTTGGTAACAGGTAGGGTTACACAGAGCAGGTAACAGAGAGGGTAACTCACACCCTTCTGCTGCCTCCTTTCCCCCACCCTTCTTTGAGATGAAGTTGGTGCCAAGGGACAAGGGAAAAGTGGGGAGGTGGGTCCAGATAGCCACGCGTTTGGCTGCCCTAGAGATCCTCCGGCTGGGTGCCGAATCTACATGAGGAGAGCCATACAGACTCCTGTGGCCCACAGTCTCCTAAGGCATCCCTGCGATTCAGACTTCTGTGAGAGGACTTCCCCGTGCAAGGTGTGTTCCCACAGCTCATATCCTGGCAGTTCTGGTGCCCCATTTGCAGTTTGGACCGGAGGTTTGACCCCTTGGTACTGCCTGGCAAATACATTGCCCTCTCATAAAACCTGTAATATGTACTCCAAGTGCAAAGTGTTCTGAGTGCCTTTTTTTAAATTGTTTGTTTTGCAAGCCCCAAAACCAAGCGACCCTCCTACTTTCTGCAGTCCCTAAGCTAATAATACAATTTTTGCTGTAGAGTAGTTCTTCTTGCAAACAGGCAAAAAGGTACAAATACTCCCCAGCAGATGTAATACTAAAATAAATCCCACCTCCCCACAGGTTTAACGGCCGTAAAATTCCTCAGACAGGTCCTTGCTGTTTGCTGGGAAGGTTTAACAGCCTCTCATAATGCTAAGCCTACGTGAACACTTGTATGCAGTATTTGTTACATCTGGTTTACAAGTCAGAAGCTATTACTGTAGTACCGGAGAGGCAATTAAGGTAATTTCTAAAGTAATTAACATAAGTGATAATGAGGAATTTGTGAGTGTCAATGTTGAACAAGCTAATCTTTAGCTTAATTGCTACATTCCTCTTACAGAGTATGCATTTTGCATGAGTTAAGTGTTTGGTTTTAGTATCTTGGAGTGGTAGCAATAATTGTTTGGAGAACCCTACCGAGAAAGGAAGCCGCGGTTGCCTGGGTCACATCCGGAGACCGTAACACATCTGTCTGAGTCCTGAACTGTGGATTGGGGCACCTCAGAGAGGGCCGACACGTCGGTTTTCCTCAGTACTTGGGCAGTTACCATTCAGATGACAGCAACGCAGAACAGGTCCGGCAAATGGCTAAAATAGTTTTATTCCTTTCAGCAGAGCATGCATTTTTATGCATTTTAATGCATTTTCTTGACATTAAGCTCGTGCTGAAGTCAGTTCTTGCTCACAAAGTGCTCTGTTGAATTCAAGTGCGGGCTTCCATCCCTGCTGAAAGACAAAGCCCTAACTGAGTCTAACAAAGAAGAGGGCTGTATTTCTTCGGGTGCTCGCCTTACCTCAGGACTGCTGTGAACACTTGCAGGCTTATCTCTAGGGGACGGTTTTGGTCCTCTGAATTTTTACAAATTTCATGTTATTTGCTTTAAATGTCATCACTGCAGGTTTGCTATTATGAGTTAGATACCATTGACTTAACTTTGGTGTTATAGTGGCATATGGAAGATTTTTATGGGTCTCTGTGAAACACGAGCGCAACCTGTCTTGGAAGATGTTGGGATCACAGGGAGTCACTGCCAAGGCAGTGCTGTTATTAAAAGAGCAGTTATTTTCACCTTGTCAGCGCAACTGGGGGTCATTCTGAGGGTGGGAGGAAGGTTTAAAAAACCCATTATTTTTTCTGTTCCTGTGATGAAAAGTTCCACTGAGCTGTACAGACAGTTGGAGTAAAATTCAGCAAAACTATGGCAGTGACTGGGGGAAGCAGGAATGAATAGCGAGTAGTTGACAAACAGCTATCTTTCTAAATGTTAATAAAAAGTAAACCATTTCTAGATTGTACAGGCAATAATGGAGAAACTGGTTACTACTTAAAGGCCTTGGTTCCCATCAACTACCATTCATGTATGCTTTGGGTTGGCATCAGCTGGAAAGGTGTGTCTTTGCCTTCCCAGAGCAGGAGGAGAGGAGAGGGAAAGTAGGAAACCGGTCTAGAAATGCAGTGGTGTCCTCTGTCAGTTATCCATTCATGTGTTCTTTCTTTCCCAGGTGTCCAGCTCTGCCAGTCCACAAACCAGCTTGGAAAGCCACGTGTTCAACGTCGCTGTTCTCCCACAGACACCCAGAGCACCTCAGCTTTCCTTCGGCTCCTCTTTGCACATGGCTGTAAGTGTGAACCGACACCGCTGACTGATGGTTTCTGTATTCCTGCTCTCCTTGCAGCAGTGCGCAGTAACCACTGAGTGTTGATTCTTGCACTTGCTATTGTCCGTGCTATTGTGCTTGATTCAAAGGCTGAATTAAATCTATGGAACAGGGTATATGAACCAGATAGGTAGCTGGAGTAGAAATGGGGGGGGG
>VZTL01015348.1:63439-94635 GCA_013400535.1 Scopus umbretta
GGGGGAAGACAGGTTAGAAGAGTAAATGAGGCTGGGGGGAGAAGATGCCTGTAAAAAGTTGAAAAACTCAGTATTAAAAGTGATGAATGCATGGACTGGAAAGGAGAAGGGAGAGAGAGAAGAAAAAATGTGTTTAATGTCTTTTCATGGAATTCTTACCCCTTCCTGAGAAGCCATTAGGAAAAGCAAGAATGCAAAACTGTGTGTTAGAGAGACTGTAAAGAATAGATCTTGCCAGCAATTCCACTGTAAACTTTATCAGAACTGTAGCCCACCCACATTAGAAAGTTTTCATCCATCATTCTGACATCAGGAGCACACACTGTATGTACGTGGAAAACACTCAGACAAGCCCATTATATCTGCATCCGTGGAACTGAATTACCTTTTCTTGCAGCATCAACTCTGGGAATGACCATTCTGATAAGAGTGGTTTCTCTAACGTAGTTGTTTCTCTGATTGTGTGAATTGAAAAGATGACCTCAAAGTTTAAAGTTGGTTTTGGGAGCTCGCCGACTTTGGTGTGCATGCCATCTCCATGTGTCACCATCACGTATGTGGGTGAAGTCCAGCTTTCCTCTCCACTTCTCCTGCTGTTCTTTGATTCTGTAGGGAGGGTTCCCAAGTGCATGAGCTAGAGGGGAGCTTCGGGGCTCTGCAGCCAGACACCCAGGGAGCCAGGACCCTAGAGGCAGGGGGTTTGATTTAGGCGTCACCTTGGCCTCATAGCTTTGTGCGGCTTTCCGAGGGGAGCCAGGATCATAATCCACTGAGCAGCAGTCCTGAGCTGAGTGAGACAGGGCAGGCTGTGATGAGAAAGCAGAGATGAGGACTTGCAAGAAACAGGAATGGAGCTGAGGCCAACCCTTCAGACAGGAGCTGCCGGCAGGGACGGGGAGAGCTGGGTCTACAAACTTGAACATAGCGTGCAGTCATCTTTGGCGTTATTCATTCCTGGTGATTTATTTAGAGCGCGTGAGGTGCCAGCAGTACACTCAGCATTGTCAAACAGAAATCCTGTGCCCTTGGGCGCTCCCTGACAGACAAAAGCACACTGAGAGGCCGGTGCAGTGCGGGAGAGCAGATGTGGCAGACCTCCCAGGGGTGGTGGGTCCCCGGGAGGAGCCTCTAAGGGCAGGCAAGGGATTTCCAAGCCAGCACAGCCTGCCAGGCATGGGACCAGGAAAGGCCACAGGAAGCGGGTGGGAGAGGGATTAGTGAAAAGCTCATGACACAACGGCCTTGTCAGGGTTTAAAATAGTGGTGACCTTTCACGGGCAATAATAAAACATGCTCAGACTGCTACTTGGAGCAATAGCCAGCGATGTATCTTTCTGCTCTTGACTTTTTGTTGTTGTCATTATTGACAAAATTGATGGGAGCAATGTCTGGCTGAGCCATGCAGTGCTGGATTTTATAGCTAATTACACACCACAAAATTCAATAGTGCTATAAAATACGTTTTACTGAGGGGCGCCTGGCAACCTGCAAGTTCTACCTTTGGGAGAGACAAATAGGCCTTGGAGGCAACTATGAAACAACCGTAACCTTAAATCTTTTCATCATAAAATTGCACTTCCTTGCATCAACGTGATTGAGTTCTGTTCATCCGTCTTCAGACTCCTTCAGAATTAGACTGGCTTCTCGGCTGAAGAGCAAGCACAAAATGATAAGTTTTTCCTAAATCTCTCAGTCTTGTCTTGTCCTACGGAGGAAGGTCAGAGAAAGTTTGGTGCCTCTTTGGCAGTTAAGCTGGATGTAACACCTATACTGTTTTTTCTTCGATCAAGATACCTCTTTCCCCTGTATTGGTAAAAGGAGCCTGAGCTTTGCTCCAGCTGAATGCAAACTGAGATTGGGTTTGTGAAGGAGACGGAATTTTGTAAGCGTATAGAGGTGCGCCTCCCTTCCCTTCCCTTCCCAAAGTGGCTGTATGAAAGGGATGCCGCTCTTAATTTTAAGCCTGCCCTTTTTATACAGAGCTGTATATAGCCCTTAACACGAATAAACTTTGTGGCTTTTGGTTGCAGTTAGATATGTGACACTTTCACATCTAAGAAGGACTGACAAGGTTTTATTTACTGCTTCACAACAGTCTTTCATAGGCTGTGGTTTCTCTTCTGATGTGTTTGGGTGAGAAACACCAGAGAGAGACAAACTGGGGGTTCAGTGGCATTTGTGGTGTACTGCTCTGCTGTCAGGAAACCTTGCCTTGCCAGCGTCCAGGGCAACATCCAGTCTGTGACCCAAGGCCAGCAGAATGGGACACAGGTTTCACAGGGTGGCCTTATAGGTGTGTAACCAGCACGGTTCAGTGGGCTGCACTTGATGTGGCATGTGGAAACCTGTAATTTGTTCCTGAACCTGATTGTTTCATGTTCTAAAGCAGATGAATTAATTGCCTGTATCCTTAATTTTTTAGCTTGTTCTCTCCATCTTTTGTTCGTGATTATGAAATGAGCTGGATGCTTTTCATACCCAGCTGAACTATTTAATTCAGTGACTTCTCGTAGCTGTTAAATCTCCAGGATTAAGGTTCATGAACACATGCAAGTCAACTGCCTTTGTGCACTTAAATCTGTTCATGCAGCACCATAATTCCTGTGACACGCTGCCTGCCTTTGGCTAACGATAATCTTGTAATGGAAGGATCAGAACATTTTTAGACATTTAAAACAAAAGGGAAAGCTTTAGTTCCTCTATATTCCAATGGAAGTAACCACGTCATTTTCAGGATTTCTTTTAAAAGCAAATCCAGTCCAGCCACATCAGACTATGACAGAAAACGATGTAGGCAATGAATTACATCTTCATCCAGGCAGTCTTCGATCAAGTTAGATTTTCCTTTATCTCTTCTTAGTTGCTGTAGGTCAAAAAAGAAACTCCTCCACCTGTGAGCGTGGAGGTTGTGCATCTGCAGGGGACAGAGTGCACTAAAAACACTGCCACTTTCCTGGATAGCCTGAAGGTGGGGATAAGGTCATAGTTTCATGAAGGAGGAGGTGTTTGTCCCTTTTTCATAGGTTTAAAAGCCCGTTCCGATTCTCCGGAAAGAACTTAACAGAGGTGGACCTGTATAGAGCTCTCTTCTGTTGAGCATGATAGTGCCCAGCTTCTGCGTTACACATTTGGTTTGGTTTACAGATGAGCTGCAAGTGAGTTTAGGTGGCCTGTAAGACTCGAACATTTTACTCATTATCAAGCTTTACTGTCCTCTGTAATCTCCTCCCAAATAGTCCCTATTCTGTACAAGTTTGAGAGACTTGGTAAGGGTTCAGCCCATCCATCCCTTGTCAGTTTTAGGTCTAAGAACTAGGCCTTTCAATTTAAATACTCTTTTATATTTAACTATAGCAAAGTAAATTCTCTTTCAATGCATTTTTGGTTGAATCTTCCCCTGTCTCTGGCCTTGATGCTCATGGTCTGATGTGTTTATTGAGGTGCTGGAGGACCGTGTGACAGTGATTGAGCCCCATCACCTCTCCTTTGTAGACCCGGAAATTCCCAGTGAGAAAATCCTGTTCAACGTGACTGTCCCTCTGCTTCCTGGCCAAGGCAAGTGTACCCCTTCAGAACATGGCAGCTTGCTGCTGAGTTAATTGACATGCTTTCTGAGCACATCTGGTTTTTCCCTCAGAGTATCATTCTGTGGAGGCATTTGTTCATCTGTTTTGCCTCCTTCATTAGCTTTCAAACACCTTGTTTCTTAACCCAATTTCTTTGGTTTGTTTAGGAGTAAGCCGCTGAGCTCCGACAGTTTTCTTACTATTGTCTGGAATATATTGAATGTTGTACCCCATGGCTTTTTGCTTTCCACCTTTCTAGAGAGAGGTATTTGAAGAAATGACTAAGTGAGGAATTTCTGTTTAATGTCTCATGTCCCAAGAATCCATCCTCAATGTAGTTACAGCCATCTGACTCATTCAGGAACTATTGAAGGTGTAAAAAGAAGTACTTGAGGAGAAAAAAAGAACCTGTGGCCTTTGGTATCTTGTTTTAAAAATAAAATTGATTCTTCCTGTTAATACTGAGCGCTTGTCTCCATAGGTATCGTGGAGCATAGAGACAGGCCTCTCTCCCCAGTCAGGTATTTCACCCAAGCAGATATAAACCATGGCAAGATTGCTTATCGTCCGCCGACTGCAGCTCCTCACTTGAGGGAGATCATTGCGTTCTCCTTTGCAGGTAAGGAACTGAATGTGTTCTTTGTAGTGCCCTGTCAGACTGGTAGAGGTAGCTGGACTGCTGGTCTTCCTCCAGTCCTGGAATGATGTCATGGTTATGTCCATACTCATGAGGGCGTGAGGCTTGAACGACGCAAGGGCAGTAGGAATCTGCCTTGGAGGAGCGTACCACGAGTTCATCCATTTCTTGCGACTTCAGCAAGATTTTCCCCTGTGGATTGGTACAGCAACATTCAGTGAATTATGGGGATATGGCAGTGTTCCCTGCAGCACATCGCGTTGCCAGCGCTTTTACTGGATGCTGTGCTGGGCAAACTGCTGATCTGCTGCTGTGTGGTTAGGAATTGTTGCTCCTCCCGTACTTGAGGTCTTTGCTGTGCTGGGGTTTAGTCCTTGAGATTGAGACTAGAATTGATAAACTGAATCAGTTTAGCCAGGATTTTAGAAAATTTCTACCATCAGAGGAGAAACAGTCTGGAGCAGGAGGTAGAGAGGCAATAATAACACAAACTTGAAGCATGTTTGACCAGTTAATGCACAGGATTGTGTGACGAAGTGACAGTACGTGGTGGGTGCAGTTCTATGCATCAGTGCCTTCCACTGACATCAAGAAGAGTTTCACAGTTTGGAGGAGGGAGTAGCACGTTCTCTCTCTCATTACCTGGAGCAAAGGCAAGGAAAGAGTGCTTTTCCTGATGAGGGGAGGCTCCAGTCTGGTTCAATGTCAGCACTTGCTTTCTCCAAAAGTTGTTCAAATCCACCTCAATGTGTGCTTTCCTGTTCTGGCCACAATAACTCTGTGCTTGTGTTTGTCTCGTCAGGTCTTCCAGAATCAGTGAACTTCCGATTCACAGGTATGTGAACCATTTGCTCTTTCCTGGCCAAAGTAGTTTTTATCCTTGTGCCCTTCATGTTGCCTGTTATTCCTTGGCTTGTTCTCTGCTGCAAGCACATCTATGGGCACTCAGTAGGAATTTCTGGAAATGCACGTGCCTGGGGAATATTAATTGAGCTGTGTCCAGACAGTGTTTTGTAGAAGCTGAGCTGCACCTCAGTAGAGAGGTATTTTTCCAGTAGTTGGCTAGAATCTGTCCTAAAAGCCCGATTCATTCCTGTTTCTTCCCAGTGTGAACAAGGACATCAGAGTTTTACTCTGCCCTATCTTTAATATAGTATGGAAACATTTCCACAATTAAATTGCTATTGATAAGCTGCTTGGTTGTTTAACGTATCTTTCCCCTTCCATGTGCTTTCTAGCACAGGTATGCAAAGTGATCCACCAGGAAGGAGAAGTCCATGTTCTGACTTACAAGCATACCTGATAGATGCATGGAGGATAGTGTGTACGCATGCACACGCACAGACTTTTACAAGTTATGTTTGTCTTGCTAGGAGTTGAGTTAAGGGCAAAGATAAATACTCTCAGCAGGTGTGAATTGCGTGTGTGTGTAGATTGACAAGGTAGGAGAGAAGTCAGCAATGTGGGGTGATGATTTTGTACAGAAAGGTAAATTGCCCAGGTGAGTCCCTGAAAACACAACCCTAGACTCAGGTGTGGTTTTGTCTGCGTCTAGTGTCTGATGGAGAACACACAACCCCAGAGATGGTGTTTGTCATTCATTTGCTTTCTGCGGAGCAGCAGCCTCCAGTCTTCCAGATAACAGCTCCGTTCCTGGAGGTCAGCCCGGGGGGCAAAGCCACCATTGGTGAGTAGGGTGGAAAGGATGGGGTGCAGATCGCAGCCTGAGGCACGGTGTTTATTGCCAGGAGGCCACATGGATGGAGCAGGAGAGAGTTTTGGTCTCACTCACCTCTGTCCATTTAGCTAAGGAACCGTGCTTGTGCAGGTGCAGCAGCAACCACTGAGAAAACTGCAGTGGTGCCTCAGAAGAGTGCCTGGGGATATGGCAGTACTCCTCCAGCGTATGGCAGGTCCATTCGCTCGCTGAGGCAGAGGAGAGCAGGATCAGGGACCTGCTGCTCCTCTACTTTTTCCCCTCTTAGGCTGTTCTGCAGTTGCTGAACTATCGGTCAGTGGTGTGATCTGGTACACTGGGTTGTTTAGGATAAGCCACTTTCTGCTTGTGTCAAGAAAGTGGCTATTTTTGTAGATACCCCCCGCTATATGAACATCTGCACATCTCTCGTAAGCTGCGGGTTTGCACAGCTGTCATTTGTCAGCCATACTAGCAATAAGTTCTCTGATACAACCTCTGATCTGAGCATCATCAGGGGACTAATTATCTCCATGAAACCAGCAAGTTCTTGGGCTAGGGCAGCTCCAGAATTCTTTTACCTTTCACATGCTGACTGAATTACAGTTTTTTGACTCCATTCACAAGAGGACATCCCAAAATCTAGGGGATATTCCCAGTGTAGTGTCTGAGGATGCTGAAACCATGTTCTCTTTCCCCACAGGGATCCAGTTAGCTGTGAGCGACACAGATACAGCTCCTGAGGGTCTTTTCTTTGAGCTGGTGAAACCTCCCCATCATGGCATTGTGCTCAAGTACAGCGCAGGTGTGCAGGAGCGCATGAGAGCAGGTGAGTTGAGCAGAAGTCTTCCTCTGCGCAGGAGAGGGGTCAGCACGTGCCCGTCGACGTAGCTAGTGTAGTTGACCGGGAGGAGACTGATGCCTCTGGCAGATACGACTGCATCCACAAGTGTGTGAATTTTCTGCCTGGGAGCGTGCGACTGCAGGAAAGAGCGGATGAAAGACATTTTCCCATTTGTTTGTTTAGTTCCTGGCTGAGTCAGCACGTTTCCTGTGCCAAGTATGTGTGTTGACAGTCACTCTATTGTGATAACTGTAAACCAGCTGCTAATCAAAAGGGATGTTTTGTTTTACGTGGCAAGTTCTATCTGAAGTAGTTTAGTGAAGTAGCATAGTAAACATTTCTACTGAAGTCCATGTAAACCTGTTGTGATCCAGCAGTCAGAAGCTCCTGTGGAGTTTTACTGTTGATTTTGGTGGTGGCAGCTTGCAGTGTGTGATTGGATGAACAAATATTATCTGTAGGAGAGTAGTGGAAGCAGAAGACCTGGAGAGGGAAGCCTTATCTAGCTATGACAGGCATGAGCTTACAAAGCAGCTGGGAAGAAAGGCGGATCTGTGTACTCCCAGAGAATCGTGAAGAGTCACTGTGTCTTTGAAACTGTGAAGGTTACAGCTTTTACTCTGCCCTACATGTATAGAAGCTCCTTAGTAAATGTCTTCGTAACTCACATCCCCATAAGGATGGTATTAAATGCCAGTTTAGTACATGACTAAGTCTTTTGCTAAATTGAGAATTGGAATGGTGAACAGAGTCTTTCCGACTTGTGCATTTTCTCTTTGGGAAGGTGACACCTTCACCTATGAGGACGTCACTCGAAACGCTCTGCAGTATGTGCACGATGGTTCAGCAGCAGCAGAGGACAACATGGAAATCTCTGTCACCGACGGTGTCACCACCGTGACCACAGTGCTGAGGGTGGAAGTGTCCCTGCTGGATAACAATGGTCCGCAGCTGGCCCCAGGCTGCTTGTTGGCAATCACCGTGGCTAGTAAAAGCTCCGTGACTCTCTCTCGATTGCACCTCGCTTATACTGTAAGCTTTCATCTGTTTCGAAACCCAGTGAACGCTGCCAGCCGCCCTGTCCTTGTCCCCCCACAGACCCTTCGCCACACACACCTCTCTGCCGTCAGTGTGGATTCTTGGTAGAGAGCATGAGTTCTGACGGTGTCCTGACTGCTCCTGCCAAAAAGGGGATGATGGACCCTTTCAGCCAGTGGGGTTTTAAGGCCATCCCTGTTTGACTGTAACGGAGGTGAACTGCCATGCTAAGCAGGAGAACTGAGTTAATCCCAGATTTTAGTATCAAACAGACTTGCTAATAAAGCACATGGATTTGCTAAGTGATAATCCCTTGAAAATTTCATCCCTCCTTCCAAAATTGCCTGGTTCTTTCTCCAGACATATTTGAAAGGGGGAGGTTTAAGCAACCCAAGATGCTGCACTCCTTGGTAGCTTGGAGTTGGTCCAAGGGGTTGTGTGTTGTACAAGAGTTATCCTGCTGGTGAAGTTCAGAAGAAAGGTGTTTTACTCCTTGCAGATGATTTAGCAGCAAGTGCACTGCCAGTGGATTTCAGGTATGCAGATATGCTCCCCTTAGGGAGGCGGGAGGAGAGATTGCGGTGCACATGTGAGGCTGGAGACACCTAAGGTAGTGGCTGTCAGAGAGATGATTAGGGAACTGCAGGGGGTGAGCTAGGATAAGAAGGCAGATGAATGTTTTTTCCAAGGGATCAGTCTGGATACAAGTCTGGGGTCTGTCCTGTTCTCCTCCTAAGGAGGGAGGCTGACTGACAAGGGAGCTGTTCAGGTTTAATCGGAATAGAAGAACAGTTAGGGAAAAAAGGATTTCATTCCTGACCTGTATGCTGAGGATATGATGATTTCTGCTTTGGGTCTTATCTTTCAAGCAACGAAGAAAAACTTAGAGAAGAAAGGTAACAGCTGAGTTGTGATATCGTAGAGGTGGTTGTACTTAATGTAGTTAAAAAGAGCCAAAACGAGTTTTTAGTCTAGAGTGAATCTGGCTTTTGCAGCAGTGCTCCACGTTAACCTTTGTTTTCCTAAGAACTGAACTTAGCTCTGTGTCTCTGTCTGGAGCACTGGCAGGCAGCAGTTACTCCCTCTGCCAGCTATCAGCTAAATTTTGATTCACTTTACCTGGAGTCAGGAGAAGCGTATTACATAAATGGTCCAGCCCGATACAAGTGTAAAGTAATTTGAAAAAAAAAAGTATCGGGTTGATGTCCAGGAGATTGTTTTGATGTGACACAAGGACAAAGGAAACCTCTCTGACCTGAGAGAAAATGAAAATACATTTTGTGGTAGATTCTGAGAATGACAACCCAACTGACTCTCTTCTCATCAACAGAGCTTCGTTTAATATTCATCAGCTGTGGCTTTGACCCAGCTAGCTCGATATATTCCCCTATAAAACATTTTATTCCTCCTTTCGTTTTTAGTGGAGAGAAACAAAAGCTAATCTTGTCTTGTTTTGATTCGCTTTGTTTCTTCATGTTTAGGACAACAATTCTCCTGACTCGGAGATAAGAATCCAGTTAATATCTCTGCCTGCATATGGCACCCTCTTACGGATATCTGGCTCTCTTGATGAAGAGCTTTCCAAGGTTTATAATTTCACCATGGAAGACATCAACAACCAGAGGATCAGGTATCAAAGAGCTATTGTCCTTCAAGCCGTGCCAGTTAAAAGCTCAGTGGCCTATCCACAGGGATCTCTGGGCTGTATTATGTTGGTACAATGTGTCAAAGATATGTTTTCCTTTCTTGGCTCTTTTATCCTATGAGATTATAAATGAGAGCATTTCCCGTGTGAGGAACTGGGTGTTTATGCATGTCTGAAATGCCAGTAGTTGGTGTAGCTTCAAATTATGGGAATTTTTAATGTGTCCACAATGTCATGGTGATACTTCAGGTCGGCAACACCTACAATGGTGATTTAAGCGAACTCAGGAAATGAATGTGGAGGAGGGTTGGGAACTGAAATACCGCCACTCTTTCAAGAGGTGTGCGCTCACCTCTAAATGCAGGGATGAGATGTATTTGCCTGACTGTCAGTGAGACTCCCTGACCCAGATTGTGTTCTGACTTTCACAGCTACTCCACCACGTTTGAGACCAGCAATCAACCAGTTATGGACATCTTCCACTTCGCTGTTTTTGATGCTGACAACAACCGGCTTGACAGACAGATGTTCACCATCACTATCACGCCTGCCCAGACGATGCCATCGCTCATTGCTTTTGCTGACCATATCACTGTAAGTGGCTACCCAGGATACTAGGAACGGTGACAAGAATGTCTTAGATGTGAGGAGCTGAACAGCTGTAGTGGACTGAGGGGAACTCACTGAAGAAACATGGTGTTGCACATGCAATCCTGTGAGTGCGGAGGGTTAACAGATTACTTGGAAGCCAGAGGAGGCTGCATCCCTGCCTGAACCTCATCTGCTTGCATCTGTTCTAGTCAGGAGCTGGGTTCTCCCTAGGGTGTCCTGTTGATAGCAGTGGAACAAGTCCAACTTATCCCTTTTTAATATCTCATCCCTTATTTCACCAGCTTGTGTGTAAAAGATGAGCAGAAGGCAAGTGTGAAAACATCTGGTGCTTTGGACTGATACTCAGCATTTCAGACTCCTTATCGAAACCTTTTGAAGTCATCTTCCCCTTTCCAGCTTTGCATTCCCCCTCCCTTGCCTTCAAAAGGCTCCCCTCAACAAGAAATGCAGATCTCGCCTTCCAAGAGGTCAGCATGACTCTGCCAGTTCCCTTCGTGCCCTGATAAAGGACTCACAGGCTCCTCTTGGGGCCAGGCAAGCTTTGTTCTCCTCATCCCACCTCACCTCCCAGCTCGTTTCCTACTTAACAGACCTAGGGGAGGATGGGACGGGACTTCAGAGACCAGGAAAGCCTCTTCCATAGAGGCAGACTTGTTGTATAACAATTCGTGTGTTGCTGTGTGTCTTGTGCGTTGGCGGTAGTTTTGTCATAGGTGTTTGCTTTCCAGGTGGATGAGGGGAGCAGAGTCCCACTGCTGGCTCGTCACCACTTAGCTGCTGAGTATGATACTGCTGCCAGGGAAGACCTGAGGGTCACAGTTGTCACTCTGCCTATGTATGGCTACATTGAAAACACTAAGACAGGTAAACTGCTTGGCTATTTCTTCTTCCTCCTGGCTGATAAAAAGGAACAAAGGAATTGCCATGCTGGAGCACATTCTAATCTGTCTCAGCGCAGTTTCTCAGTGCAGTGCTTGTTGGCGTCGGTGGATCATAAAATGCTCGTAAGGTCAGCGTTACGAGATAAACTGTCTCTGGGGAGCACTTCCTCCTAATTCTCGTTTGTTGGAGACTGGTCTGTGTTGTGAGACTGGGGCATTAAGAACCTTTTCAAGCCCGTGTGTTGTATTTTCATCATGCTTTATTTTGGCTGTCCTTGTTACACACAGCAAACTTTGCTAAATTCCTCTAAATGTCCCAGCAAGCTTTAAGGCTGAGAGCGCTGCGGCAGAGCATGGCTGCTGATGTTCTCTTATCTCATTGTATTATCAAGAAAAGGTAGGATTTATACCATACAGTCCAAAGGTGTTCCTCCAGGAGACTTGTCTGCTTAATCCTGTGTGCGGTCCAAACGGGAGTGGCATATATCATTTTACTGAAATCATAACGTGCCTTTGTAAAATAGCACCATGAGCTGGCCAGTGTAGTGGCTTGTTACAAGAGTGATTGCCTTTCCTCTGGAGAGCACAGGTCACTAACCATTGCACATCATCCCTCCTAACTGTGTCCTATGAAGGAACTCCAGGTTGTGCCATTTTGGTAATGGTGAGCCTCCCTCCTTGAGCAGGCAATGGCTGGGTGATTTTCTTGGGTGTGAGACTTAGTTTTGCAAGGTGAAGCTTGGTGCAGAGATCATGTTGAGGCACATTAGCCATTGACTCATCCCTGAAGAAAGCCTAAGTAATTCTGGGAGGTGGGATTGCTTGTCTTATGCATCCAACTGCAGCTTCCCTAACGCCTACTCTAACGCAGCACTAATGCAGCAGATGTTGCTTTCTACAAAGGTCACAAGATGTGTGAAAGCCATGTTGTAGGAATGAACATCCTTCTACACCCTCCACTATGGACCATTCTTCTCCTAATCCTGCTGCTTTTATTTTTAGTTTATCAGTGAATTGAACATCCTTTCACTAGTGGTGTTCTGGTTTGCAGGTGAGAATTTTGGCCCGCAGAGTGAGAGTGCTGTGACCGCAGACACATCCTTTTCCCTCCAAGATGTTCTGGAGAACAGCATTTACTACTTCCAGAGCGTCCATGAAAGCATCGAGCCAACAAGTGATGTTTTCAGCTTTTATGTGAGCGATGGCTTCAGCCAGTCTGAGGTGCAGAGCATTAACATCACAATTCAGGTATGCCTGTGCTCGCTGGCTGCCCGAGCCCTCTCCTTTCACCCAGACGCACGACTTGTAAAGTGCAAGCTTTGCTCACTCCTTTTTAATAGGTGGGAAGGGGATTAAAGGGAGTTTCCTTCCTTCTATCTGTTTCCTTCCCCTAGTGCAGGCACATAGCTTGCCTGTGATGCCAGAGAACAGTTGTGCATTGCAGCCTTTTCCCCAGGGCTTGTTTCTCTGGTGTCTCTTCCCTCTTAGAAGCCACCATGATGCTGGATAGATTTGGAGAGGCTGGTGTAGGCCATTAATGGATATCGGCACCAGTACTGTCATTTTGGTAGCTTATATTTCATTCAGGTGGATAGCAGTCTTTTCCCCGTGGCCGTTTCCCTTTTTTGACTGTCTGCCTTTGGGACCTGTGCAGCGGCAGAACGATGAGCCCCCAGAGGTGATGCTGGAGCCTGTCAGAGTGCATGAGGGCTCAGGTGTGGTCGTTACCAACGCCTCCCTCAACCTGCAGGACTTGGACACCCAGAACAGTGAGCTTGTCATCATGGTTACCAAAAGTCCTGAACACGGTAAGTCCTGACAAGCTGGGGGAGTGAGAGAGAGAGAGAGAGAGTCTGTCTTTGCGCGTCTGTGTGCCTTTATA
This sequence comes from Scopus umbretta, assembly GCA_013400535.1. Classification (NCBI taxonomy): domain Eukaryota; kingdom Metazoa; phylum Chordata; class Aves; order Pelecaniformes; family Scopidae; genus Scopus; species Scopus umbretta. The sequence goes on from VZTL01015348.1 coordinate 76,241, forward strand.
TCTCTGCGTGCGTAATAGCCCCCGATGTGAGAGAGGAGCCTGGCATGTCTGTATAAAGCACATTTAGTCCGTGTTTGCACCAGCAGCCAACGAGGGATCCTGCTTCAGAACAGACCTGTTCTTTGAGAGTGACCCCTCGCTGTTGGTGGGAGAGGGGAAGGGGAGACTGCGTGCATTTCCCTGGGAAGTTCCCTTCTGTGTTACGCCATTCCCTATTGCAGGGTTCAGTTCCAAAGAGCTGAGCAACTCGCATCTATCTGCAGTGACAAAGCAAGGCAGGGCGTCAAGTGAACGCCAGTGTCATCTTAAACTAGGGAGGACTGTGCACCTTTTTTCCCCATGTATGTCGCCAAATTCTCACCAGTGCTGGCAATAAGCAGATAACTGCCTGCAGTTTTTCCAGTAAGGCGATGTCCACCTCTGCGCATCCCACTGAGAGCCGGCACGCACAGAGTCCCCAGCAGGCTGTCTTCTCCCCATAATTTTCATCCATCTATTGTTTGTCAGGTCATCTCCGCAAGAGGCAGACTGCTGCAGAGCCCCCGGAGCATGGACATGTGCTGTCCATGGGCTCGTCCTTCACCTACCAGGACGTTTTGGATGAGCTGATCGTTTATACTCAGGGCGGCGCAGCAGCACAAACAGACGAGTTTGGCTTCTCCGTCACGGATGGTCTCTACACTCAGACGGGGAGGCTGGAGTTCTTCGTGGAGCTGCCAAAGAAGCAACCACCCACGTTAGCTGTCAACAGGGGCCTGCAGCTCCCAGTTGGTACGGGGAGAGGGAGGAGAATGGTATTGCTTGGTATTGCTGTATGGTCCAGTCTAAACCAGTCGCTTAGCTGGATTGGCTGAAGCTGTTTGTGGACTTTGTTTCTCTGGTCCAGGCTCTGCAGCATACCTCACAGATCAGCACCTGAAAGCAGCAGCTATTTATTCAGATGCCACAAGGATTGAATTTGTCATGAAGAGGGATCCCAGCGTGGGCCATCTGCAGTTGACCAAAATTGATAATCCAGTCCAGATCTCTGTCGAAGGACCTGTCAAGACTTTCACTCAGGCTGATATAAATAAAGGTGAGAGTGCCTGATTTTAGGTAATTTTAGATAATGGCAAGTAATACGTGTCCATTTTAGGTAGTCCTGTGAGGAGCAGGGAGTTGGACTCTATGATCCTTATGGGTCCCTTCCAACTTGAGATACTCTGCTATTCTTTGATCTTTATGAGAGGGGGAGGATGGCTTGAAGCAGGGAAGGGAGAGGGAACGAAGTAGGATAAGGTTGTTATGTTCGAGCAGAAACACGTATCGTTAAGCAAGTGTTAATAAGTCTCTCTCAGCAGGAGAAAAAGAAGAAAGAGAGAAAGTAATGAAACCCAAATCCAGGAGCTCTGTCAAGCCCCGAGTCCCTCGGCTTATAGCGCCAGCCTGGTTACAGACTAAGAATGAAATGATGCAGCCTGTAATAAACCACCTCTTTCCTCCTGTCCTTCTCTCCAGGGCAAGTGGTGTACAGTCACAAGAAAGGCGATCCTGGCGGAAATTTTGCCTTCACCTTTGATGTGATTGATGCAGATGGCAACATACTGACGGACCAGGTTTTTTATATTAGTGTATTAGGTAAAAGATTGTGCTGAAGTTATGTTTTCTTTGCTGCAGAGCTGAGGCCTTCATAGATTCCCATCCCACATGTACTGCAAGTTAAGATGTAATTCTTGAGATGCCATTTTTATTCACTGTTAGGTCAAATGTCTTTGAAGTCTGGAACATAGAGAGAGTTCGCGGATGTGAGGATTAGTTCTCTGGCTTCTGACAAACTCACTGAAAAGGGCACAAAAATGCCACTTAATATCTTCATACAATCTAGATTGTCTTTAAGATGTTATAAGGTTACCATCCCCTCAATTAATGCTGAGGCCCAGAGTACCTGTTCTGGAATTACCAGTCTGGGAGGTGTTTGTGTGTGTATTGTCTTCTGCTTGAGGACAAGTACCCGATTTGAGAAACACCAAGGAAAGGAGGGTGACTGTCTCCTAACTCAGCTTTGTACTTAACCCTTTCAGAGGACAGATTTCCCCCGTCCATCATCGCTAACAAAGGGCTGGTCTTGGATGAGAACTCAGCAAAGACGATCACAACCCTCCAGCTCTCTGCCACTGACCAGGACAGTGAGCCCACCCAGCTCCTGTACAAGCTCACCCAGCAGCCGCAGCTGGGGCACCTGGAGCATGCGGCCTCCCCAGGTTAGCAGGGTGGTATTTTACTCGGTTGGGTACTCCTAGCAGCAAAGCACTGGAGGGCTTTTGAGCCGTAAAGATTCACTGCAGGAAAAATGAGCTTGGAGGCAGCAGCACAGAATTATGTTTCCTGTTAGAAATCAAATGGTCGTTAGCCCACAGAGTTGGAGAGTAGGGTGAATGGAGGCAAGGCAGCTCGATTATAGCAGGTGAGGATTTATTCAGCCCCTGGGTGAGTTTATGCTGCGTGATAACCTTGCCTGGTGGACTTTGCAGATCAGTCCAGCTTGGCGCCGTGTGGATCTCCTCTTTCAGGACCTATTGCTGCATCTGCATGACAGGCAAAACCTTCAGCCTTTTCTGTGACCACATGTAGTACAACGCCCAAAAGAATCCATCCTCTAATGTCCATGGTAACAGAGCCCACCTCAGTGAACAGACAACTTGCTTTCAGTCCACCTCTCGGCCAGTATGTCCCTTGATCCCTAAACACCAGCCTCTTTTCCCAGCTGCGCGTCGGAGAGAGGAAAGGAACTAACCGCTGAGTTAGTTTAAAAGGAAGCTACCTTGTGGTGTGATGGATACGCTGGATAATGAATTCTGGTAGTTCGGAGAGGGGAGAGTGGTCAGTCCTGCAAAACTCGGAAAACAATTACCTGCAAATGTGATCTGAATTTTAGAGTTGCCTTCCATGCCCACTGGCAGTACGAGTGTCCTGCCCCTCTCTGATTGAATTAGTCTAAATCTATGCTGTCATATAATGTTCTTCTGATTTAGATTATAGTCGTCTAAAATGGTATTCTTAGAATTAGATTTCTCATTAACATGAGATTAAAGTGGAAATATCTACTGTATGTTTTCAAGATGCAGGCAGTCGCTGTACAGCTAAGTTTTAGTGTGTGGTTTACCTCATCTTCTCACAGTCTCAGATGTCTTCTGGCAAACACGTTGAAAGGGGAGGAATAATGAATGGAAGTTATAACAAGCAAACCCCCTGCTGAGAGAATATTGAAAACTTGCAATATTTTTGTCTATGTTGCAAACTCAATGGTGAATCTTGTGCTTTGGAGACCTGAAAGAGCTGGACTAAGGATGTTATTCCTGCTGTTATTTAAAATGTGGTGATTCCGATTGCTGTGCTTTTTCATGTCTGTGATGGACTAAGAAAGATACAGTCACACACTGTGAAGGAGTTGCTCTCATGATTTGAATGGCCTAAATCTAAGGAGAGAGTACTGGAGCGTTCAAAAGACAACACAAACCTTTAAAGCTAATGAGGAAACCTCGGCCAATCGTTCAGTTTGGGCTCATTTATTTGTATCAGGTCCTGGTATTATTTGTAGTGTGGCCAATACTTGTCAGGAGCCATTTAACTTGATGAACTGGTGAAAAACTGTTTGTCAGGGTTTTTGTTGTTGTTAAGAGCAGTAAAACTGTCAAACGCAGCAGTGAGGGTTAAAGCCTCAAGTGCTTTTTAAAATGCTTGTCAGGTACCTTTCTGTGTCTGTGTCGCACCTAATGACCCGTAAAGATGTCACTATAAGTCAGTGTTGAAAATGGGGCTTAGTCTGTTCTAAATGCAGGGGTACGAGGAGGGGAAAAGAGAGCAGAGACTTCAAAGGCATTTTTGAAACCTGCTGTGAGGCCAGGAAACCTTTTGCTGCTTCTCAGTGATGCCCAGATTAGATCAGTCCTGCACAGGAGTGAAAACATCTACTTTTTCTCTCACAGGTTCTCCCTTGCTCTCTGCCCTGAGAGCCCCCCCCCCAACAGGGTGCCCTGGCAGTGTGAGGTGCCATTGTAAAATTATAAGTCTGGGAAGAAGCACGTACTTCTTTTTGCAGAAGGGGTGCCAGTGCATGCATTTAAAAGTTGTTGAGCGGAGTTTTTAGGAGGCTCCGTGGCAGCTAAATCCCTGGCTCAGCTGAGGTTTGTGGTACAGCCTGAATTGGAGCAGAACAAGCCAAGACTGAGTGCTTATGGCTAGATATGTCTACTTCCTGATATCTTTCCCTGCCTCACTCTTTCTATTGCACATTTTCTCCTGTTGTTCTTTTTTTAGGGACAAGAATTAGTTCTTTCAGCCAGGCAGACTTGGCCTCTCGTAGCATCCAGTATGTCCACACCAGTGACACTGAAAAGCATATGGATGCGTTCACCTTTTCTGTTTCTGATGGAACGAACGAGGTAAGTCCCAGCATGGTTTTTTTGCCTGCGTCTGGCAGGCGATTGATTCTGTAGGGTGTGATGGGAGTCAGTTTTCCTCTTGCACGCTTGCAAGAGACAGTTACACATAGGAAAGGAAATGAAACAAGCCACACATGGGCTTGTCATTTGGCAAGGGTGGGTGTTCTTACATCCCCTGCTGTGAGAGATCTTATGTACCACAGGGAAGGGGGCCAGCCCTGTGAAGGGAAGGGGCAGCCACCTGAGATGCAGCCTCGCGAGACTGGTTTACCAAGATTTCAGTTTCTGGTTTTCATCTGCTTACCAATTGCTCCTGGAGCTCCGCTTTGATCCAGTGCACTGACAACATACCCAGAAGCACAGTCAGACCCTTGAGAAATGTCTCCTTCCTACCGTCTGAAAGGGAAAAATCATAGCTGCAAATAGAAGGAGAGGGACAAAGTAGAATAAGGGAGAGAGGGAAAGAGGGAGGGAAAAGTGGGTGTCCGTAAATGTCACAGACAAAGGAAGAATGAATTAGTGGGGAGGGATAGAAGAGGTCATGTTCACAAGATCCGAGCTTAGAAGCTCTTGTTTACTGACTAAACAAGGCCAAAATGAAGCAACCCAAACTCAGTGGTCTCCTTAAAGCATTACTGTTTCAATGGAGTTGCGCTCTTGGTAGACTGAATTCATCACGAGTGGCTTTTCCTCCTCTTCCAGGTGAGCCAGACATTTGACATCACCATAAACCCTGTGGATGACTCCTTACCCGTAGTGCAAAGCCTCGGGATGACAGTTCAGGAAGGTGTGAGAAAAACCATCACAGAGTTTGAGCTTAAAGCAACGGATGCTGACACAGAGGTAAGGCAGGACTCCCCCTCGCCTCCTCCTTCCCCTGTTCCGTTGCACATCTGGGCTATCAGACAAATGGGCTTGTGTTCAAAGAGAAAGATTATAGCGAGCATCATCTCTCCCTGTGATCATGCCCTGTCTGATCACAACATCAAACAAACAGCTTGTGGGAGGCCCAGTTTGTATATAAATAGATGAATGAGTATTTGAGCAAAGCAAAGCCCTGGCTTGAGAAATGGCTTCATCTGGGATGTCTCTTAGACACATGAGCAACAAACCTGCACGGAAAGCATTTAGAAGTTGTGATCAAAGCTAATCCTTGCCCTGTCCCACCTTCTCTCTGAACATTGTGGATTTGAACTCAGCTTATGCCTAGCCTTGACACTGAGTTTATGCGTAGCACAGACGAAAATGACATTTCCTCTTCCTCCTCCTGGGTCTGCCTGGAGGCTAAGCAGTGTCACATTGGCTCTGTCTCACTGTGCTGCGGTTTCCCTGCAGCAAGAGAGCTCCTGACTGCCTGTTACTGCCCCGAGCCAAAGATCCTGCCCCAAAGGTTGTCGCTGCTTCCACCCTGACAGAAGCCACAAGGGGCACGTTGCTTAGAACGGCTGCGGAACGGGGGACTGCTCCTGTGTTTGAGGGGTTGTCGCGAAGGCGGGAGCCGTCTCAGACCAGCCGAACCAATAGTTTGGTGTGGTGTGTCTGGCCTAGCTCTCCCTGATTGAGGTTGTTTTGTAGACAGCCACCTTGGGAGAGGAATAAAGACAGGGCAGGGCTCAGGGTGAATCAGTTCAGCATGCGGTGCTGCGTTTCAGCTCCTGGTTGGAAACACTGTGCTAGGGAAGCTGTCTGGGCGTAGAGGTATCTCTAGCTGCAGGGACCTGCCTGTCCTGGTCCTGGGGTCGCGTCATCAGCTTTGCCACTCTGTCTCCTTGGTACAGGCAGAGTCAATTACGTTCACGGTCACGCAGGCCCCTCGGCATGGCCTGATTGAACGCACCAGCAATGGGCAGCATTACCACCAAGCCGCCACCTTCACGATGGACGATGTCTACCAGAACCGCATCAGCTACAGTCATGATGGTAGCAACTCGCTGAAGGATCGCTTTACTTTCACTGTGTCTGATGGGACCAATCCCTTCTTCGTTATGGAGGATGGGGGGAAGAAGGTAAGGGGAGGAGAAGGGATGTGAGAGAGACCTTCTGTAGCTAATAGAAAGCTACCTCCTCTCAGAGAAGGGGAGACTTAGGCGATGTTGCTCCACTGAAGACAAGGACTGAGTATTCTCAGTTAATGTGATGCCATGTGCTTCTTCCCTGGTGTACCAGCCTTTGTGGGTGCAAACTCGCCTCAAGGCCATGAATCCAACAGAGCTGAAGGGAGCAAAGTTGGTAATACGGCGGATGAGGCTCTGACTCCCAAAGTAACAGCCATCTCTCTGAACTTTTGTCAGGTTGTGACAGCAGCACCACAGCGCTTCAAAGTGGACATTCTCTCCGTGGATGATGGGACACCCAGGGTCGTCACCAACCTGGGTTTGCAGTGGCTGGAGTACGTGGATGGCAAGGTAACTGCCTGCCTGAGTCCAGCTTAGATTCTTTCTCAGGCTGTTCCAGGAGAAGGAGCTTCACAGGAGAACTCCTTGATTCTTCAGCATTTTTATTTTTGTGATATTTGTTTTATTTTTGTGGTAGAGAACAGGTGTCCCTCTGTGCCCATGAAGTGTCTTGGCAAAGGCAGAGATGTGCAGGGACGCCTGCACTGCGGCTCTGCTAGCTAAACCAGGCAGTGTGGCTCCAGGGCACTAAACTGCGTCCTGGGCCGCCTCCTCCCCTGACATCAGCTGGACCACCAAGCCTGGCTCTTCTTGGCTCTTGCACGAGCTGTGCAGTGCAGCGCAGCTCCCGCCTGCCTTCCTGGGCAGACATGTCCTGCCCTTGGCCCTCCTCCCCAGGGTAATACGCTTTCAGCCTTGCTGATGGCAGAGAAGTCTTGATTATGCGCTGCAGCAGCCATGGTAGAGATACATGGCTTTCAGAGAAATGTGGTATAGGGATTTCTTGCTGTGACATGCCTTTGTTTTGCTGAAGTTCAAGCAAAACCCCAGGAAACTCTCTATCGTGCTTGTTTTTGAGGACCCCAGCATTAACTGCAAAGAAATACTTCGGTTCTTCCCAGGAAAAGGGGTTGGAAGACACTGTAGTAAGAAATTGTATTAAGAAGTAGCTATCTCAGCTCAAATTCCTGACTTCAGAAAAAGGACTCCTGCAGCCTCAGGCAGTTCAATTCTCTCTTTTTCTCCTGCTGTTAAAGGTGTTTTCTTTTTTAAAAAGAAAGCAAAATGTGGTGGAACTGAGACACATCCGTGTGAGGTCATTTGAAAGAGGACTGGTGCAGGCTCACTAAAGCAGCATGAACTATCCCAGGTGAATCGTTTGGCTTGAGGCTGTTGGCAAACCTTTTGGGCAAAGCCAGGCCTCAGCTGAGCATCGGCACAGTTCGTGGAGCAGTAGTTTTCAGGTGAAACCAAAAGATTTGTCATAGCTTTTAGCCCCAGCTAGGTAGGGCTGGGCAGCTTGTTCTGAATTTGCTTTTCTTTGAGCCACAGTGGGTTTTTTTATTAAACAAACCAGATGTGAGGCAGAATTCGAATCCTTCCTGTGCTGTCAAACACCTTGTGGGCATCTGTCTGTTCAAGGCGGCTCTGTGTGCTCTGTGCTTTCACATCCCCTAGCTTTTCCCTCATGGAACACTGTTTGACGGAGGGATGGTTGGGCTTTTTGGATGAATGGTCAATCAGATTTGGATCTCCAGAGTTTTACTCCCTTGGTTTGGCTTCAATCCAGGCAACCAATCTAATCACTAAGAAGGAATTACTGACGACGGATCCTGACACAGATGACAAACAGCTGATCTATGAGATAACAACTGGTCCCAGAAATGGTTATGTGGAGAACAAGCTGAAACCAGGGACAACGGTGACCACCTTTACGCAGGGTATGGAAGTTGGCCTGTGTACTGTTGCTTTTGGCCTTCGGCTGCTTCACTTTGTCAAAATAGCTTGGGGGGCGGGGGGGAAGGTGGGAGGGGAGAAGACAAGCGGCAAATCTCAAAGGTGTGCCAAAAGTAAGAACTGAACTTTGCTCTCTGTTATAGAAATCCTGTCATTTCTTAGAGATGCCAACCTGTGTCCTGTAGCACACCCAGGTTCTCCAGACTTGTTAGAGCTGGAGACTTGACTTGGGACAGTAAAGAGGAATTGTAGATATTGCATGTGGATCTAATCATCACAAGGTCTGGCAGATGTTTAGCCAGCAGTGCGGAGTCAACAACGTGTGGAAAGTTTGCTGTTGCAGGACTGAGGGGCCGTCCATTAGGAAGGGGAGGTGAGGGAGTAACTGCTTCCTACACTGCTGCGCTCCGAGTGCTGTTCCCTCCCGACTCCCCCAGGCAGGCTGAGTGAACTCGCAGCACAGCCTTTCTTAGCATTCCTGCTGCTGCGGTTCGCAGAGCCTCACGCCACGCTGCATGAGGTCCCGTACAAAAGCAGTCAGCAGTTCTGCCTCTCCCTTCTCATCAGGCCCTGCCAGCCACGCCTGGCCTCCCTTGTGCTCAGGAATTTAAAAAAAAAAAAAAAAAAAAGGGGGGGGGGTAAGGAAGAGACCTACGTTACTCTAGGGCTGAAGCTTGGGAAGCATATATTCTACTGCAGAAGGTCAGAGAGCCCGAACCATCTCACCAGTGAGAAGGAGCCCTGTTAGGACGTGCCAGCTTATGCAATGGAGGTGAAATATGTGCTGCCCAGGCAAATTCCTAATTCTTGCATTTCATCAAAGCTACTCTAAATTTACCTTATTTTTAAGTATGAACCATTATGGGTAAAGACTAAGCAAGGGAATGTCTTGTCACAGCTTGTAGGCTGGTTTCTACAGCAGGTAAGACCGAGGAAGGTAGAAAAGCTGCTGCAGCATAAAGGGTGTGTGGAGAACCCAATCCCTGCAGCCATGAGGATGCATGTCTCCGCACTGCTCAACTATAAAACTGCCATTGGATTTCTGGGTTGGCTGACTGGATGTCTCCTCCCGGCAGAGGATGTGAACCAGGGCCTCATTCGGTACGTGATGCATGAGGAGAAGGTTCAGGAGACCATGGACAGCTTTCAGTTCCTAGTGAAGGACAGCAAACCCAATGTGGTCAGTGGCAATATCTTCCATATCCAGTGGTCTCTCCTCAGCTTTACATACACCAGGTAAATGGCATGGGATTCACAGCACTCTTCTGACAGGTGGGGTCTTACCTGGAGCGGGGCAGGTTGAGCTCCGTAATATGTGATTTGGACCTACAGCACAGAAATGAAATTCTGGGGCAGTTACCATCGTTGCTGTGCACTGTAGCACCACACATGGCACTTCTGTTGAATTAATGCCGTCAATTTCTAGGGGGGCAAAGGGGCCAACGGCAGACAGTATGGAAGTGGGAGCTCATGTGCATGTCAGAGGGAAGTCCCTGCCAGGTTAAACCATGGAGCAGGATTGCTGAATAGCTGCCATCTGCCCAAGTCACTGATGATTAGTGTCTCTGGGATTTTCTGTGGAGGCAACAGTCAGCCTGAGTCTGTGGTGCTCGGTATCAGCATAAACAGACAGGGTTTGCGCCCCAGCCTGTTACTTGTATCTGCTTGGTACGTTTCCAGCTACAAGGTCAGAGAGAGCGCGGGCTCTGTGAGCGTCACCGTGAGGCGGATTGGTAACCTCAACCAGTACGCGATTGTCTTGTGCCGCACAGAGCAGGGAACGGCCACCTCCAGCTCCGGTTCTCAGCCAGGAGAGCAGGACTACATGGAGTATGCGGGGCAGGTAGGTTGGGGACACCAGGAGAGGGAAGGTCTGCCTCTGCATGCCATCAAGCCTGGAGGAAAGAATTGATTAAAAAATGATAAAAAGACAAAGGAGACTGTATTTCCTTTCTAAAAATTTGTGCTTTATTTGCTTTCAGAAGAGGGCCTCTTTTTTCATCAGTTTTCTATGTTGGCAGATCTACTTTGCAGCAGTGTTCTAACAGACCACAGATGTTACAGGCTTGCCCAAGGAGGAATGTCACTCCTGATCATGCAAAGGGCTAAAACCATGACTGAGATCAGAAGGGGTAGGGACCCATGCACTGCATTCGCTGCTGCCTTTGACTAGTCATTTATTCTTGGTTAAGTTCAGTGTCTGATACCGCCTGTGCACAGGGTATGCCACTCAGGCACGGGTAAGACAGGAAGGACAGAAAGTCTCAGACCCTAATTCAAAGAGAGCAGACCACTTGCTGCCTTGCAGGTCCAGTTTGAGGAGCAGGAGGACACCAAGGCCTGCACCATCATCATTAATGACGACGATGTCTTTGAGAGCATGGAGAGCTTTGCCGTGGAGCTCAGCATGCCAGCCTATGCTCTGCTGGGGAACGTCACCCGGGCTACCGTCACCATCACCGACACAGAGGACGAGCCTACGCTGCAGTTTGACAGGAAGACGTACCACGTCAGCGAGAGTGCTGGTGTTCTCTCGGCTCCCGTTGAAAGGAAAGGTGGGTCGAGCTGCCGGAACGGCTTTCTGTGCTCCCGTGCGGCTCTGCGGCACAGGAGGGAAAGCGGCTCCACAGGCCCTGCTGTGGGTGAGGCATGCAAAGTCTGAACCTGTATGGCAGAGAGGGTGGGTGAGGAGCCCTGGGGACTGTGGCCAACAGTAAACTGGGGACAGAGAGAAGTGAAGCACCTGTGGACAGACTGTGAAGAATGTGGGGCTGCCTAGAGCTTGGATTTTAATGCTGTACTTCATAGATCATAGAAGCTGTTTAGTGCCTGTATCCTGAAGTCTTTGATCGCAAGGCTAGGGTTACTGCAAAGCTGCTGAGGAGTCTTTGCCGTATCTACCTTTGCCAGGCTCAGGCAAACGACTTTTTCCTGTTGGCAGGCAAATAACAGTGACTCCCAAAACAAGTGGTGTTCCTTGGGGTTTGCTTGTCTATGATTTTGGGGCGATTCTTTGATTTTTTTGGAAGTAGCTGTGTGGTGCAACTGAAATGATGAGTACCAACACAGGGCAGATGGCTTCCCCCCCTTGCTCCCTTTCCCCGCTCTGCTGTAAGATTCACCGATCCAATTAAAGCTCCCAGCTTTTGGATTCATTTCTCCTCCCAGCGTGAGCAGGAGCAAACCCTTGTATTTTTTTGCTGCTTGTCTGTGTTGCAGATGCTTGTGTTTTGTGTAGACCCAATCGCTGTACTGCATATTCTTTAATAGGCAAGCGCCACCCGTTTCCTGATCGTAGTAACCAAGAGTGCAGATTTGGAGTATGTCTGGAAGTCAGCTTTTATGCAAGTTTAGGAGCTGGAATGGTGTTCTGGTTTACTCCTCACCCTCTTTTCTGAACGTTGCTTTGTTATTTAAGTGAATGGTACCTCCACCAAATAGAGTAAAACTATTTCCATAGAGTTACGGTTTTTTTCCTGTTGCATCTTAGGGGATACTAGCAGCACTGTGTCTGCCCTCTGCTACACTGTCCCCCGATCAGCCAAGGGAAGCAGCCTTTATATGCTGGAATCTGGCTCCGACTTCAAGTCCCGGGGGATGGCGGATGACAGCCGCATTGTTTTCGGTCCGGGTGTCAGCACGACGACATGCGACGTCACGCTGGTCGATGACAGTGAATACGAAGAAGAGGAGGAGTTTGAGATCGTACTGGCCGAGGCCTCAGATAATGCACGCATTGGCAGCCGGGCTTCAGCCAACGTCTTCATCAGTGGACCCAACGATGCCTCTACGGTGTTCCTGGGGAATGCCACTTTTACCGTCAGTGAGGCTGCAGGTGAAGAGTAGCAGGGGGCTCCCCCAGGGCTGCTCCACGCCGCGTTGGGGTGCTTGCCGTGAAAGCACGCTTTCACCAGGAAGAGGTGTCGGAAGGAGCGATTTAGGGCACAGCAGCAGAATTGTAGAAGATCTGCAGAGGGTTTCTGGTCTTCCCTCTGCTCGTGTGGGAAAGTCGGGGGTTGTTCTCTGCAATAGCCTGTGCTGAGTGCAGGAGCAGTGGTGAAGGGAGAAGGGCATGCTGAAGGGGAGGGAGTGGGTTTGTGGTATGCGGCTGCTTTCTCATCTTGGTTCTCTCTCGTGTGCAACTGGTGACGCAGGAAACATTGAGATTCCAGTCCTCCGACAGGGACCTGATCTCTCAACGCCCATCTCGGTGTGGTGTGCCACCCGGACATCAGACCCTCCATCTGCCAGCCCGGGAATTGATTATGTCCCCAGCTCCAGAAAAATAGAGTTCAGGCCAGGCAAGACAGAAGAGGTGAGGAACCACTTGGACTCCTGATGAGTCCGCTCTGTCTGGTGACACTTCTCTCTTGTTTATGTGCATATTCTATGTTTGCCATTGTTTTGAAAATCCTCTCAGGGCCACTTGGGAATTGTTAATGAATCTGCCAGGCACAGACTCACATCTGATCCGCACTCCAGCCAGGGAAGATTCAGTCAGGCCACCTCTCCCAGGATAAAGATGGCTGCCCATCCTCTGAAAGTATATGCTGGATTTATCTAGAACATGTTTCCATTGATTACTGAATTCAGAAGGGGCCTGACATAATGACTTTACATTAGACACCCAAATGTGAGTGCTGGGAAGGATGAAAGCTTTGCATCTCTAAAAGCGGGACTTCTGCTTTCCTTCTAGTTCTGCACTCTGACAATCCTGGACGATGCGCAGTACCCGGTGATAGAAGGGCTGGAGACATTTGTTGTTTATCTCAGCTCACCCCAAGGAGCTGAGCTGACAAAGCCGTTCCAAGCGATCGTGGCCATTAATGACATCTTCCAAGACAGTAAGTTATCCATGGCAGCTCTATCCGGTCCATCCTAGCCTCTTCCTTACCACTTCCATGCAGTAGGAGGCTAGTCCAAGTTAGGACTATTTCTAGGCTAGATTTAGCCGGTGATCCTCCCATTCCATTTGGCTGCGCTGTTTCTTTCCATGCTTCACTGTCCATAAGAGCTTGGGAGTCTTTGGAAGTGCAGAATGAATTTTCCTGTAGTGTTCCCTCACTTACTGGCACGCTTTGCCTCCTCTGCTCAGATCTCAGTCCTTGTTTCATGCTTTCTGTGAGCCAAGGTCCTCCCTTACTATGTGAGAAAGTCTCACTGCATGTTTATTTTCTCTTGTGTTTTAACGTCTCTCATGTTTGCTTGCCTAAGGACAACACACGCTGTATAATCTAACTTTGTAGTAGTCTCTAATCATTTCTGCTTTTGTATCTTCTGTTGAGGTCTGCCCTCTTTGCTGCAAGCTATTTGTTCTGTGTCTGTCCACAGGCAGTGGGATAATGCTTTGAGACACAACATCCATTTCTTTACTGAGTCCTGATATAATCCCATCCTGACATGCCTCGCCAGCACACCATCCCTGTACTGCCAGCCCTGTCTTGTTCTCCAGCACATTGCAGCAGTACCAGAGTGATAGGAAAGGAACGAGTTTCATCCACTGTTGGAGTTAGGTGACTGAGAGGTGACGAGGAGAGATGCCTTATTTCTGAAGCGCTGCAGAGTCTGCTGATCCTGTGCTCTACTGAGGGTTGATGGCAGTAATGGTCACTTGTTTGTTGAAAACCAAATCCTGTATTGAGGCACAGTTCAGGTGCCGTCTTATTCTCTGGCTGTCAGACTCCATGCAGCGGTTCTCCTAGGGTGTGTGTGCCTCAGTTAGCTCCTGTCTCTCTGTGGAGCTTGAACACTTGACTCTCTTTGTTGCCTCCTGCAGTACCAAGCATGCAGTTCACCAAGGATGCATACACAGTGAAGGAGAAGGAAGGTACTCTGCACATCCCCATCTTCCGCACCGGGGACCTGAGCTACGAGTCCTCTGTCAGGTGCTACACACAGAGCCAGACAGCAGAGGTCATGGAGGACTTTGCAGAGAGGAGAAATGCAGAGGAGTCTCGCATCACTTTCTTGAAAGGGGAGAAGGTGAGCTGAACCTGGCTTATAGGGAGAATGAAGAACCATTGGTGGGAGAGGTTCAGATCTCCTTCTCGACTCTGCATTGTCAGAGGGAGCTGACAGAAGCTGTCCAAACCAGTTTCGTAGACACTTAAAGTCACAAATTCTTCTGGTCCTGGAAGTACAACGTGACTCTGAAGGGGTTGTTTGTTCCACAGTAAAACTGGTTAAAACATGAAACGCGAATTCTCTGTGTCTGTAGGACTCAGGATTGTTGTAGCAGAGAGCTGTCAGTTTGTGGAAGTAGATGTCTTCACTGCTGTGTCTCATCATGTAACTGTGTGGATTGTCCACGCTGAAGTAGCAGCCATAAAAATAGAAGTGTTTCTTCTGGGATTGACAGGACTCGGGCATTAAACCCTAGATCGTGAAGTACAGGATGGCCTTTAAGTGGCTTCAGGGGATTTATGAATGTGTGCTGTTTTCTCCTGCGTACTGGCTTTAGGTGAAGAACTGCAGTGTTTATATCAGTGATGACTCTGCCTTTGAACCAGAAGAGCAGTTCCAGGTCTATCTTGGTAGCCCACTTGGAAACCATTGGAGTGGAGCTAGGATTGGAAAGGTGGACATGGTGACCATCACTGTCACCAATGATGAAGATGGTAAGCGATCAGACTCAACAAGGATGTCGGAGTTGTAGCGTAGGATGCAGTTCCAAGGTAGTCAGCGCAGTTTCATCGACAGTTTATGGTTTAATTTAGTGCACATGAATGCCTTCACTCACATGGTCACACCTCTGCGTGCAGGTCACTGATGCGGTGGCTTTGTGCACTGGACTGGTCTTAAGGGAGGGATTGAATAACAGTGGCTTAAACCCACCATCTGTCCCATTTCCCATTCCCCTGCAGTTGCTGTGCTTCCCCTGGGAGATGTTGCCATCCCTCCACAGTGTCAAAGCCTGAAGAGGTCTGTGGGGAAGAAGGGGGATGCCGGGTCCCTCTAGCGTGACTGCCAGTGGGGGCTGTAGCACCATCACGTGGCATGGATTTGAGGGTGTATGGTTCAGTGGGAGGCAAGGAATGGGAGGATGGTTTGCCATCCTCTCTAGCCCAATACATGTGTTGGATTTGGCCCACCCCTTGCCCTAGCTCCCATCCAAACCTTACAGCTGCAGTTTTGGCCCCTGCTTTGAGGAGCACCTCACTCTGAAGGTGTGTAGGTAGAGTCTAAAAGGAGCTGAGCTTAGCTCACCCCAGTTGCTGAATGCCCTTCCTCTGTAAACAGTCAGCTGGTGTGCAAACCTGGGGCTTTTTCTTCACTGCTGTTTTTTAGCACCCACCATTGAGTTTGAAGAAACTGCATACCAGGTACGGGAGCCGCCTGGCCCGGAAGGTGTTGCTGTTGTAAATATCAAGGTGGTCCGGAGAGGGGATCAGAACAGGACCTCAAAAGTCCGCTGTAGCACCCGCGATGGCTCAGCTCAGGCCGGAGTGGATTACTATCCCAAGAGTCGAATGCTCAAATTCAGCCCAGGTAAAGGGTCCTTGGAGGGAAGGTTAGGGGTGGTGGCATGACCAGTGACATTTTGTGTGTATCAGAAAGGAGCATTGAAGGGAAACATTCAGGAGATTTGGAAAGAGCCGCTTTTTGCATGAGGTTTACAACACAGGTCTGACTGCTCCCAGTGAAGTGAACTGCATTAGCTGTAAGAAGGCGTAATATACCCTTAGATTTTGGGGTTCAGATTTGATTTGGGGATTGATCTTGCGCTCATCACAGTCTTTGTGGGAAGAAACACCTATCCAGCTCTTCAGTGTGCTACAGGTGGGGTGCAAGGCTTTTCCCCTTTCCTGGCTTTAGACATGTCCATTCCCCTCTCCCCTTCTGGTTGCCTAATCATTCTCAGTTCAAACACACTGGTGTTCTGAGCACCGCCCTCTCCGCTCGATAAGCAAAGAGCCAAGCTGCTGCCCAAGCAGCGGGGGCAATGAAAAGGAGGAGGGAATGAAAGCCCGGAGGTGGTGAGCTCTTTACTGAGCAAACTGTAAGTGCCTAAGGAGAGAGAAAGATGGTTGAGACTTTCTACTCACTGGAATTAATATCGCTTGAAAAAATGGGAAGGCCATCCCAAATCTTGCCATGTTTTCTTTTGCGTACAACATTTCATCCCTTCACAATGCCCGCTGGATGAGAAAGATATGGGGTTTGGTTGGTTGGTTGGTTTGTTTGTTTTCTGGGTTTCTTTTTGGTAATGTGTTTTAAATATACTACCTAGACCACTTAGTGCGTGGTCTTTTTTAAAGTGTGACTCTTCTGGGCTGCAGCCTTGCACTCTGCTGTGGCTATAATTTTATTATGCAAAAAGGCTGAACTGTTACATGAAGGGTGATCAGAACAGAGGAAGAAGCACTAGCATCTGGCAGGTGAGAGTAAAGTGGTTCAGAGGATGTAAGGCTCAGCAGAGATCTTTCCAGATCCAGTGGAGCAGCTCCGACCACATTGCTGGACCAAGAAGCCAGCAAACAGTTCTGCGTACTGGTGTGAGAGAGCAAAGCTGCTTGCAGCAGGGGCAGGGATGCACTGTGGAGCATAGATTTTACTGCAGACAGCTAATACGAGACAGGCATTATTAATCATCAGATGGCACCTGCTAGTAAATCTATCACCTGATCCATCGGATCAGTTGTCATAGCTGGAGTTTTATGTATAGAGTAGACTCCTGTGTGGACGGGGCTAAATTATTAGTAGCAATGAGCGGAAATAAAATTTATAATGCGTGTTTTATCATAATGTTTCAGTGGTCATAGCCTAGCCTAGACCAGCTGTGCAGTTTTTTCATGTGAACTTCAGAGCAGTATCCGATGAGGAATCGAGTTCTCTCTGTTCCTCTTGGATTTCCACTCGCAGGTGTGGACCACATCATGTTTAAGGTGGAGATCATGTCCAACGAAGACCGGGAGTGGCATGAGTCCTTTTCTCTGGTGCTGGGTCCAGATGATCCGGTGGAAGCTGTTCTTGGAGATACCAGCACTGCAATAGTGACTATTTTGGATCAGGAGGCAGCAGGGAGCCTGATTCTACCAGCACCTCCCGTGGTAAGTTGCTCACTGCAATGGATGTGATTTAGTACCCTTCAGGTACAGACTGAAAACCCCAGTAGGGTCTCTGAAATAAAATTAAGAGCTGCAATGATGTAGCAGGCTTGGAGCGTGTGGGAAGGATTGCCTTTCCTGCCCCTCCCCGCAGCGCCAGGCGAATGCTGCCGTCTTGCGTCCGTACAGGTCGTCACCCTGGCCGATTACGACCGTGTGGAAGAAGTGACCAAGGACGGGGCTAAGAAATCCCCTTCCCCAGGCTATCCGCTCATCTGTGTCACTCCTTGTGACCCTCACTTCCCCAAGTACGCAGTCATGAAGGAACGCTGCAGCGAGGCCGGGATCAACCAGTCTTCAATACAGTTCAGCTGGGAAGTAGCAACCCCCACGGATGGGAATGGAGCCAGGTCGCCTTTTGAAACCATCACTGACAACACACCGTTCACTAGCGTCAACCATAAGGTACGTGGCTAGGTACCGGCATGGCGAAGCTGCAAGAGCGCGTGGCGTCGGTCAGCGAGGCCTTGGGGCGGCTCTGTCAGCCTGCGTACTCTGTGATCACTCGCCTGTGAAACTTGGTTGCGTTCCTGCAGCTGAAAAGTCAGGCACCTGAAAAAGCGGCTGGGCACGAATAAGAGCTCAGCACGCTGATGTGACCTGTGTTACCAGGGTTTGGCTGTGGTGATTGTCTGCTTTCCTTCCGTCCGGCTCAAGTTGCAGGATGAGCGTAGCTCAAGTTACGAACCGCTGTTCCTTCAGGCGCTCATTTTGCTGCGCTTCTCTGTGTGTGGCCTCAGACTTCTCTGTCCCCGGACTGTTCACGTCCTGCCCCACAGACAGAATTACTGTTTTCCTCTGAGGGCTTTTCCCAGGTGCTCCCAACCGTGATGTCTCAGCTCTTCTCAGGCACCCAGGTGTGTTTCTAGACCATGACTACTCGTGCATGAGTCGGAGACATTTTTAGTGCGTAGCACACACTTTAGTTACACAGAGGTTAAAACGTAAAATCTCATTGGATTTGGGAATTGGCATGAGACACGTGGGTGCTGCTTTGTGGATTTTTTTTTTTCTTT